>ML664659.1:582401-630122 GCA_007570785.1 Antilocapra americana | reverse complement strand
CAGTATATTAATGCATATATATGGAATTTAGAAAGATGGTAACGAGAACCCAGCATGCGAGACAGCAAAAGGAATGCAGATGTATAGAATAGACTCGTGGCCTCTGTGGATGAGGGAAAGGGTGGGATGATATGGGAGAATGGCATTGAAACATGTTAATTATCATGTCTAATCAATCGCCAGTCCAGGATTGATGCTCGGGGCTGGTGCAACGAGATTTCCCAGGGGGAGGGAAGAGGGAGGGGGGTTCTGGAGGGGGAACATATGTAAACCCATGGTGATATCATGTCATTGTATGGCAAAACTAATAAAAAAAAATAAAGTAACAATGTGAATGCATTCAATTTTGGTAACTTTAAATATAGGATGCATTTGATAACTTTAAATATAGGATGCATAGCAGGATGCAGAAGTGCATATAGAAGATTATCTTAATTATATTAAAAAATGAAAACCTGTAAGAACATGGAAAATACTAAAACAAATATAACTACTGGTGTCCTTTCTTATTCTTTTATGCATATTTCTACCTCCCAAATTTCCAAAACTTCCTAGATTTATTACTTTCACAAAAGAGAAACAAAAAATTCCACTAAATAAAGCCCTCTTACACTTGACATTATCCCTCCCCATAAGCATCTTAAAAAATAGTAAATTCTCATTTTGAGGTTTAACTGCATACACAATTTGATAACAGCTGTTACTCAAAATAGTGGTCATTCATTTTTTAAACTTGTCATGAAGCAATACGCATTTCTAGTCATCACAGCTGACAGCACAGCATGGGATGAATGACTTAAAACACTGGTGTAGTGTGATGGAATCTGTCACAATAAGCACATGCAGTAAAGAAAATGTATTCTCTCTTTCTACACAAGTCCCAAATTAAATTCCATAGCGGTATATTATATGTGCTTTGTGTTTTAGCATTTACTTTTAAATTTTCTGTAAAGAATGATGTGTTTTGATATATATATTTCTAAGTTGCTTATATTTAACTTAATAAAGAGATTTACTCACAATGAAAACCATATTCATTAAATGACAATGCCACAATAGAGGAAAAGGAATAAATGAATGAGAGAGTGGCTTAAATATGGTTCATAATAGGATTCCATCATCTTCAATATATTTGAAAATGGTTTTAGTTAGGAAAATATGTTAAATTAAAAAAAATTAATTAATTAATTTATTTTCTTTACATTATCATGTTGGTTTTGCCATACATTGACATGAATCCGCCATGGGTATACAAAATTTTATAAAATGAAGTCTACCAGTTTATAGGAAGTAAGATCAAGCAACACAGTGTTATTGCCCTATAAAGTTAGAAGTTGAAATAGTCCTACTATTTTACTAGCTAGATTTCATCTATGGAAGCAAGAACCTGAGAGAAGACATACCTTGCAAACATATGCTCAGGGCCAAACATGTGCTATGACCAAACTCTCATTTGATCTTTACAATAATTCTACAAAATACATACTACTTTAATGATATTATAGATAAGAAAACAAAAACTCAAAAAAGTTTAATAATTTCCCAAATTCAAGAAGCTAGAAAATGGCAGATCCTAGATTCAAACTCAGAAATTTCTAATTTAATACACATAAGATTTCCACTATATTAGTTGCTCAGAGACAGAAATCAAATATAAAGCATGAACACTGATACTTACAAATTAAGAGGAATAATAAAATATCATATTTATAACATTGGTTTAGAGCTTCTATGGACTTATGAATTTATAATCTCACATTTGTTCCATTTGCCTAGGTGTGGTGTAGAAAAAGTCCTCACCCTACCTGCAAAATAACTAGTCTATATGCCATATCTGACTTTTCCTGGTTCATGCAAAGCAGCTCTCTACTCAGTAACATCACCATGCTTTAACCATGTTTCCAAGTTGGAAATGTGTATAATCTTTGTTCATTATAATCCCTTCACCCATATAAATTCCTAGAAATTTACTGTCTCCAACATCAAAATATAATCTCAGGTGTGTTGAATCCATGGATATGAAAGGCTGACTATGGGACTTGAGCATCTGAGGATTTTGATAACTGTGTAAGGTACAGAAACCAATCTCTCACCCTTGCAAAGAAACAACTGCATTTACTACTCCCTTTAAATAACATGGGTTTTTCAACTTTGTAGGTTCACTTATATGTGGATTTTCTTCAATAAATGTATAGTTGGATTTTCACAACTACAGATAGAAAATTCCATACCCAGCTGGTTGCATCTGCATACACAAAACCTACACATACAAAGGGCCATTTATACTACATATTTTATCAAGCGACTTAAGCATCTGCTGATTATAGTATATGTGGGGGGTACCTGGGACCAATTCCCAATGGATGTTGAAGGATGATGGTATTTTAAGGAAAGTCTTGACAAAATGAGAGATTTATTCAGGTCATATGACAAACCAATATAGAAATGTTGATTCTCCATATTTTAATATATAAACAATTCAGTTCCAATAAAATTCTAGCCATATTAGAAAGCTGATCTAAAATTTACATGAAATAAGAAAAGTCTATAAGTAAGAAAACTTACAAAAATAATATATAATGGGAAGTTGGGAATTTTACCTCCATAGGTGTTAAGAAAGCATAAAGTGAATGTGATAAAAATATTCTTTTGAAAGACCAACAGAACACAGGTGGTATAACAAATCAATGAGAAAAATTATTTACTAAATGGCTTGGTAAAAAAGTGTTTTTTTTCTATGGAGAAAAACAAAGACTGATCTCTATAAGGTTAAAAAAAAGAAAAAAGAAAAATTAAATGGATGAAATAAATACTAGAGAAAAAGACACAACTATAATGCTTTAAAAAATTATAGGGGCGTAGCTCTGTGACCTTGACTCTGGATAAAGTTTGTTTACAATAGTAGAAAACTGGCAGAAAAGATTTTCCACAACTAAAGATATAAAGAAGTAACCACAACAATGGAAGTAGAAGGGGTGGAAATGCAGTATAGTCAAGACTCATAACCCTCGGTAATCAAACCACCAATCACAATTGCAGAGATTCCCTCTAGTAAGTAAGAGGTCAAAGCCCCACATTGGACTCCCCAGACTAAGAGTCCTGCACTGGAAGATGAGCCACAAGAACATCTGGTTTTATAGACCAGCCAGGATATCATGAGAGACCTGGAAGGTTATCAGAAACAGAAATTACACTCTTAAAGGGTGCACAGAAAATTTCACATACTCCAAGATACAGTTCAGAGAGTGTAACTTTTAAAAATCCTCAGACTCATTTGCTGATCCTGGAGAAACCTACCAGAGAGATTACCGGCGTTTCTTCTGGGGAGATACATGCTGGCAGCAGCCTTTTATGGGAGCTTTATCTATCACAGTGACACTGGTGCCAGAAATCACTATTTTTGAGTTCTCCTATAGACTATAGCTTTGAAAACCAGCCCCACCCACCAACTGGTTGGCATCAACCCCATGATACACCAGGCTGAGTAGCTAGGCATACGGGGACACAGCCCCCCAAATAGGAAGCTAGTACCTACTCCAAGCTCCCCAGAAGCCTGACCCATGAACTGCCACTGCCCATCAGCCTAGAGAACTTCCAGGATGATCATAATGCTAATGAAGTTTAAAAAACAAAAATAACAAAATTATGCATAACCCACAATAAGTAGTTAAAGAATACACAAAACAAAAAGATGTATAATATTATGTCAAGAACACTAAACGTGGGATGGGGGAGTAAAAATTCAGGGTTGTTGAAATGATTTCTAACTTACAGGATCATCAAATTAAAATAATTACATATGTGTGATACTTGTTACCACATATAAATAACCCTCATGGTAACCACAAGCCAAAAGATTCAAATAGATAACACACATACACCAAAAGGGCTTCCCTGGTGGCTGAGTTGGTAAACAATCTGCCTGCAATGCAGGAGACTTGGGTTTGATCTCTGGGTTCGGAAGATCCCCTGGAGAAGGAAATGGCAACCCATTCCAGTATCCCTGCTTAGAAAATACTATGGACAGTGGAGCCTGGTGGGCTATAGTCTATAGGATCCCAAGAGTGGGACATGACTTAGTGATTAAACCACCACCGTACACAAAAACAAAGAAATTCAAACACACAGTGGAAGTGAGCTAAAGAAGAAAGGAACAAAAAAACAACAAAATTACAAAAACACATCAAAACAATGAAAACAATGGAAATAAGTACACAACTATAAACAATTGTTTTAAATGCAAATGAAGTAAATGCTCCAATTAAAAAAATAGAGTGATAAATGGATTAAAAAAACAAGACCCATCTATATGCCATCTACATGAGACTCATTTCAGACATAAAGACAAATACTGAAACTGAGGGAATGGAGAAAAGTACTTCATGCAAATGGAAAAAAGAACAAAGCTAGGGTAGCAATACTTTTGTGGGACAAGTGAAAGTCGCTCAGTCATGTCCGACTCTTTGTGATCCCATGAACTATACAGTCCATGGAATTCTGCAGGCTAGAATACTGGAGTGGGTAGCCTTTCCCTTTTCCAGGGGATCTTCCCAACCCAGGGAAGGAACCTAGGTCTCCTGCATTGCAGGTGGATTCTTTACCAGCTGAGCCACAAGGAAAGCCCAAAAAATAGATTTTAAAATAAAGACAAAAAAAAAACAGACAAAGAAGGTCATTACATAATGATAAAGTTATCAATACAACTAAAAGATATAACAACTTTAAATATGTATGCACCCAAATAAAGGAGCACCTAAATACATAAAGCAGATATTAAAAATAATAAAGACCCTGACAGTAAAAAAAAAACAATAATAGGGGACTTTAATGGCTTATTTACATCAATGGACAGGTAATCTAGAATGAAAATCAACAGGAAACACTGACTTCAAAGAGCACGTTAGATTAGACAGACTTTTATAGATGGACATTATATATATGTATATATAAAGAAAAGAGGATACTCATCTACTGTTGGTGGGAATGTAAATTGGTGCTGCCACTGTGGAAAACAATATGGAAGCTCCTCAAAAAATTAGAAATAGAATTTCGATATGAGCAGTAATCTCATTTTGGGGTATATATCCAAAAGAAATGAAAACAGCATCTCAAAGGGATATCTATAATCCCATGTATACTGCAGCATTATTCACTATAACAAAGACATGAAAACAACCAGAGTGACCATCAAAAGATGAATGTATAAAAACATATGATACACAAACAGATGGATCTTATTAATCCACAAGAAAGAAGGAAATCCTGTAGTTTAAGAAAAAATGTAATGGCACTTTAGCACATTATGGTAAGTGAAATAAGTGACAGAAAGACAAATACTGCAAGTTATAATTTATATGTGGAATCTTAAAAAAAAAAACTCATAGAAATGAATAGAAACATGGTTGCCAGGGTCTCATGGGTAAGAGAAGAATGGAGACATTGGTAAGGAAGTATCATCTTTCAGCCATAACATGAATAAAGTCTGAGTACCTAATGTATAATATTGAGACTATAATTGAAAACATTACATTTTATAATTGATATTTGCTAAAGAGTAGAATTTAAATGTTTTCATATACACACAAAAACTTGAGGTGATGTATATGTTAATTAAGTAGATAAGAGGAGTTCTTCCACAATATATATGTACATCAAATCATCATGATATACAATTTAAATACCTCACCATTTTGTCAATTATACCTCAATAAAGCTGGAAATGCAAAACAAATAAACAACAAATCTTCTCATTAATTCAGAGGCATTAATAAAGAATTTCTAAATATGAGGATATGGGTTGTGGTGAAATTTATTATACTAAACATTTATTTTAAAAGAAAATGATTTGTAGGTAATTAATGTACTCTAACTTCCTGGAGATAAGGAAGAAAACCAATAAAAAAAACACACAGCAGCAAATACAGTTCTTTAAGTCTTAAGGATTTATTTTTAGCAAATGTGTAGATAAACAAATACCCTGAATTATTAAGGCAGTTCATCTACCAGTAGAAAAGTAAGTTTGTGAGTCAGTTTGCAAGTTCATTTATATGAAACCAAACAACTAATATGAATGACTCTTTCCCTTATCAGCCAAAAGTATACCCTTAATCTCAAATTATTTATTCAAAGTTTTGACTGAAATATTTGACTCTTTTGTTGCTGTGTGATGTAGTCTTCTTGTGAACCTTTATTATTAAATTACCGGTCTTCTAAATGGAGTGCACATAAGCCTGGTGGTACCCTGGTATTTTCCAAGGGATATAAAATGAAAGTTATTTTTAAAGATTCAATTTCTAGCTACTCAATTGTCATAAACTCTGTTCTCTAAAAATGAAGTACCTGAGAATGTGTCTGTTCCCTGGTGGCTCAAATGGTAAAGAATCTGCCTGCAATGGAGAAAACCTGGGATCCATCCCTGGGTTAGGAAGATCCCCTGGAGAAGGGAAAGGCAACCCACTCCAGTATTCTTGCCTGGAAAATTTTATGGAAGGAGGAGCCTGGCAGGCAACAGTCTAGAGGATCGGAAAGAGACAGACATGACTCAGAAACCAATGCTTTCATGTGTCACTCTGTTTCCTAAAAATGAAGTACTTGAGAATATGTCTGTAGTTATTCCCTGCACACTTTATAATAAAGGTATATTTCTCATGTATCACAAATCTTACTAGACTTTGCCAGACTTAAAGATCTCCAGGCTGACAAAGTAACAGTTTGAAATGTTGCTTTTAAAGGCTCTTTTAATAAAGGTCTCATAAACTCATGATATGTTTATACATATTTGGGTTAGTAACGAATAACTGGCTAGAAACAGTCTGTTGACCACTGTGTGATGAAAATGAAATATATTAAAGAGTGAAACAGTGGAGATAAGTTTTGTTTAATGGCTTTGTCTCTTCAACTTCCCAAGAATTTTCAAAGAATGAATAGCTTTTAAAGGAGATTCCGAGAAAAGCAAAGAGACAATAAGAAATATTGTCGTTTTTATATCCAGGTAACAAACATATGCAAAGCTTTGTTAACTACCTATTTTATAACTGAAATATTTTAAGACTTATAAGAGCATCACATGAAATATTAATACCTATCTGCTATAAAGCATGCTCTTACATTTTCAGCATCCTCATAAATAAGAGCCTAGAGATTACTGCCATAACTTTATTTCAGATTATGTCTAAATGTCGCATGATTTGGAAGAGAAGGGAGAAGGTCTACAATTTTCTCTTAACAGAACATTTTTAGCAAAAGGAATGTATCCAAAAAATTTAGCTTTTTATATTTTAAACACTTATTAAGTCTGAGGATAAACAGTGCCATTTGTTGAAAGGTTACTGAGTACTGTAAATGTGTATCCACTTTTTTAAACTCTGGCAAGAGTCTTCTGTTTGCTGTCTTTCCTCAATGAATAGCCTACTCACTTATTCTTATGATGTATTTACTTAGATTTTGATAAATTTTTATTGTGAATTTTCTGTGAATTCAAAACTCTCAGTTTAGTTCAGTTGCTGAGTCATGTCCAACTCTTTGCAACCCCATGGACTGCAGCACACCAGGCCTCCCTGTCCATCACCAACTCATGGAATTTACCCAAACTCATGTCCATTGACTCGGTGATGACATCCAAACATTGCGTCGTCTGTTGCCCCCTTCTCCTCCTGCCTTCAGTCTTTCCCAGCATCACTGGAAAAGAGCCGACTCTTTTCCAATGAGTTGGCTCTTCAGGTGGCCAATTATTGAAGTTTCAGCATCAACATCAGTCCTTCCAATGAACACCCAGGACTGATCTCCTTTAGGATGGACTGGTTGGATCTCCTTGAAGTCCAAGGACTCTCAAGAGTCTTCTCCAATACCACAGTTCAAAAGCATCAATTCTTCAGTGCTCAGCATTCTTTATAGTCCAACTCTCACATCCATACATGACTACTGGAAAAATCATAGCCTTGACTAGACAGACCTTTGTTGTCTAGTCAACATCTCTGATTTTTAATATGCTGTCTATGTTGGTCATAACTTTCATGCCAAGAAGTAAGCATCTTTTAATTTCATGGCTACAGTCGCCATCTGCAGTGATTTTGGAGCCCCCCCCCCAAAAAAATAAAGTCTGACACTGTTTCCACTGTTTCCCCATCTATTTGCCATAAAGTAAGGGACCAGATGCCATGATCTTAGTTTTCTGAATGTTGAGTTTTAAGCCAAATTTTTCACTCTCCTCTTTCACTTTCATCAAAAGCTCTTTAGTCCTTCTTTCCTTTCTGCCATAAAGGTGGTGTCACCTGCATATCAGAGGTTATTGACATTTCTCCTGGCAATCTTGATTCCAGCTTGTGCTTCATCCAGCCCAGTGTTCCATATTAGATGTTTTGACGGCAGAAAGCACATTGTAAAGCAATTTTTCAATTAAAAATAATTTTAAGACATAAATACAAAAAATATTAAATGTATAGAATAGACTCGTGGACTTTGTGGATGAGGGTAAGGGTGGGATGTTATGGGAGAAGGGCATTGAAGCATGTTAATTGTCATGTGTCTAATCAATCGCCAGCCCAGGATTGATGCTCGGGACTGGTGCAGCAAGATTTCCCGGGGGGGAGGGAGGAGGGAGGGGGGTTCCAGAGGGGAAGCATATGTAAACCCATGGTGATATCATGACATTGTATGGCAAAAACAAGTAAAAAAAAAATAAATTAAAAAAAAATAAAAAAAAAATATTAAATGTTTTGTAAGCTACACACTTATGTACAATTGCTCCGGCAGTATTTTTGAAAACCAACATGAAATTTTCACTCAAATATATATTAAATTTAAATAAAAATCTTTTGGGAGTAGTTAAATGGAAATATGAGTTCAAATTGAAATTTCCTACACATTCAGATACTTTGAAGGAAAAGTTTGCATATTTTTAAATAAATAATAGCAGGTATCAAATTTCTATGGCATTTAGATTTCATAAATGTGTTTGAAATGGTGATATAAAAGTTTTATTTTAAAATATTAACAATTCCATTTTATTTATTTATTTATTTAAAACATATTAACAATACCAATGTTCTGAAATCATAGCCACTGTGAGCTATTTGCATTTGACTAAAATTTTAGTTATCAAAAAGATTTTTTTTGGTATGGCACTATACTTCCCCTACAGTGTTAGGTCTCATAATACTTGGGAAAATAATTCACATAGAGTTCTCTACAGTTTAGAAGTTTGAGGCTCTGGACTATATCAAACATATTGTGAGTATCATATGGTTACGGAGATTTCTCCCACTTTCACATATGCATTTGCAGCAAGAACATCTCTGTGTTTTCTAAACAATTAGCAAATGAAGTCTCTATCAAATCTTATTATATTGCCTTTAATGACTGATATGTTATAATAAACCAACTCAGAAACAGAAAGACATGGACACAACTCTTTCTCTTACTGGATGACTAAAGTTTGAGCTGAACAACATCAAATGCAACCCTATACCTGGATTAATCTGTATTTCATGAGATTTTTCTTCATTAAATATTTTACTGTTGTTCCATCTCTAGTCAATTCAAAATGGTTCCATGATCCAACCTTCTCAGACTAAATATGGGAAAATCAGAGACTGAATGAAAGATGGAGACTTGCTCAAGTCATATAAGCCACTAAATTTATCAACTATATATGCCAGGGAGTCTTAGTGTGGTAGGCTAAATAAAGCAACCCCTAAAGATATATTTATTTCCTAATCTTCAAAACCTGTAAATATTAACTTACATGCAAAATATAGACTGTGACCTTACATAGCAAAAGACGTAAAGTAAGTGTTTTGAGAGGAGGTGCTTTATGCTGGATTATCTGGCATGTATGTATGCGATGGTATGTATGCTTTCAAGAGAGAAGCAGAGGAAGTTTTGAGAGAGAGAGAGACAAAGTTAAAGGCAATGTGAATAGGGAAACAAAGATTGGATTTTAGTGACTACAAACCAAAGAACACCAAAGAATGCCAGCCAACAATCAGAAATAGGAAGGAATCTCTCCCAGAGTCTCCAGAGAGACCACAGTCCTACACACACTTTGATTTCAGATGTATGGCCTCCACAACTGTGAAAAGAATACTTTTCTGCTGTTTTAAGATACCACCAAGTTTATGGTAATTTGTTACAATAGCCTCAAGAAATGAATACACCTAGGTATAAAATGATGAACAAGATTCTTGAATTCATGAAATTTAGTCTCTCAATAAAAACAAATGTCAGTGGCACTAGAATAGGTAACACTAAAATACTTATCATAGCACTAAAATGTCTCAAAAGACAATTTCCACATGATATATTCTTTCGCCATATCTTGTGGATGTATATGTAAGCCACTGTTAATTGTATATTCCCAGATGTCAAGCTTGAGAAGTAAGGCATATCAGGAAAATTTAGTGCCAGACTTTTTACTTCCTGCAGCTGCAATGTTGATCAGACCTACTATAAGTTTTCCTTGAAGTAGTTAACACAGAATATATGGCCTGCCATTCATTTATATTTCATATGTAATTAGTAACTAGCAAGTAAAAACAAGTCAGATACTTGATAAAAATGAACAGTTATGTTTTTGCAGCAGTAAAGAATTTATACTCAAAAGGACAGTTTTATGAATTTGTAATCAAGGGCGTGAAGCAGAACTGAACAGAGTTAATTTGGTGATGGTAACAAACTCACACATTACCAAGATCCCCCACTTCCATGTGGGACATGCAAAGCCCTGATAAATGTTGCTCTTGGCAAAGCATCATACAAAAAATGACTCTAAGGATTTTTGTTCTCTTCTTGCCATTCGCTATTGCTCCTCTGAGGAATGAGTGGTTGTGAAATCGGCACCAGTACAGATAACAGACTCCATTTTCCTACCTGACCTATGTAAAACCATATGTGGGAAGATGCCTTTAAGTCTTGCCATTTCCTTTACAAATTGGCACACAGGCATGGCATACAGCTGTGGTCATTACCAGATTGTGACCTTTTTTCAGAATGGACAGGCAATATGCTCATAGAGTTTATGGCACTGGACATGCACCTACTAAAAACTATGGCTGAATTTCTGCAAAGCAACATGAGTCTGTGCTTGACAAAGTTAAGGAAGCAGGGGAATTTGAAAATCTTCATTATCAATCAAGAAATATGTATTAAGCACCAACTATGTGACCAGCACTGCTCTAGATACAACGGACACAGTAGTAGGTACAAGAGACAATTATTAACTTTATAGAAGCTTACATAGAAGGTTAGAGAATTACAAGAAAAAATAAATAAAATATGGAAAAGGGATGGGAGGGTACCAGAAGTACAAGCGATTTGTGATTGTATATAAAGTGATTGGGTAGGCTACACGGAGAAGGAGACTTTGAGAAGAAAAAAAAAGGCAAAAAATGTAAGGGAGTAAAATCCATAGATATTGGCAGAAAGAACACAACAAGAAGAGGGAACAGAAATTGCAAAGGCCCTGAGGTCTACGCATGTCTGGTATGTTTGAAGGACAGACGAGAGGCAGTATTGATCGAGGCAAATAAAGGACAGCAGGATAGTAAGAGAGAACTTTAGAGAATCAATGGGATCTCTATTTGGAGGCAGGGGAAAACCAGAGGTAGGGTCTTATAAAAGTAATTGGAAGGACTCTGGATATTACTCTGAGTGATAGAGCCAGTCACTGGAGGGACTGAACAGAAAAGTGACATGATTTAACTTATATTTTAAAAAGATCACTCTGGTAGTCATGATGACTGAAAGGAAATAAGAACAGAGAAAGGAGGTCTTTTAGAAAACTACTGGACTAATGCAAATGAAGAATAATGGTAGCCTGAGCAAGGCTGTCTTTACTGACCATATAAATCTGAGGTAAGCATAGGTATACTGGGCTACAGTGGGTAAGTGTAGGTATGTCAAGGGAGATTCAGTTGGGGCTAGCATGACCATGTAATCTAGTCAACCAGACAGTCCCTATTAAGATCTATTTTATGGGTATAATAACAAAGTGCCCTATTCCACTCTCAAAAGTACCCTGGATTAGACAAAGATGTCACAATAAAAGGAAACTTCAAGCCAATATCACTGATGAACAGTGATGCAAAAATTCTTAACAAAATTCTAGCAAACAAAATCCAACAACATATTAAAAAGATCATACATCATGACCAAGTGGGCTTTATCCCAGGGATGCAAAGATTCTTCAATTTTCGCAAATCAATGTGAGACACCACATTAACAAATTTAAAGATAAAATCCATTATGATTATC
The DNA here is from genome assembly GCA_007570785.1 of Antilocapra americana. Taxonomy (NCBI): domain Eukaryota; kingdom Metazoa; phylum Chordata; class Mammalia; order Artiodactyla; family Antilocapridae; genus Antilocapra; species Antilocapra americana. The sequence continues at coordinate 617,873 of ML664659.1, read as the reverse complement.
TCAGTAGATGCAGAGAAAGCCTTTGACAAAATTCAACATCCATTTACAATCAAAACTCTTCAGAAAGAAGGCATAGAAGGGACATACTTCAACATAATAAAAACCATATATGATAAACCCAGAGCAAACATTATCCTCAATGGCAAAAAATTGAAAGCATTTCCCCTAAAGTCAGGAACAAGACAAGGGTGCCCACTCTCACCACTACTATTCAACATAGTTTTGAAAGTTTTAGCCATAGCACTCAGAGAAGAAAAAGGAATAAAAGGGATCCAGATTGGAAAAGAAGAAGTACATGATCCTCTATATAGAAAACCCTACAGACACCATTAGAAAGTTACTAGAGCTAATCAATGAATATAGTAAAGTTGCAAGATATAAAATCAATACACAGAAATCCCTGTTATTATTATACACTAACAATGAGAATATAGAAAGAGAAATTAGGGAAACAATCCCATTCACCATTGCGATGAAAAAAAAAATAAAATACTTAGGAATAAACTTACCTAAAGGAACAAAAATCCTACATATATATAAAACTACTAAAACACTTATGAAAGATATCAAAGATGACACAAATGGATGGAGAAATACACCATGTTCATGGATTGCAAATATCAATATAGTGAAAAAGAGTATATTACCCAAGGCAATCTATAGATTCAATGCAATGCCTATCAAGCTACCAATGGTATTTTTCACAGAACTAGAACAGATCATTTCACAGTTTGTATGGGAACACAGAAAAACCTAGATTAGCCAAAGCAATCTTGAGAAAGACAGATGGAACTGGAGGAATCAACCTGCCTGACTTCAGACTATACTACAAACCTACAGTCATCAAGACAGTATGGTATTGGCACAAAGACAGAAATATAGATCAATGGAACAAAATAAAAAGCCCAGAGATAAATCCACGCATCTATGGACACCTTATCTTTGACAAAGGAGGCAAGAATATACAATGGAGAGAAGGCAATCTCTGTAACAAGTGGGGCTGGGAAAACTAGTCAACCACCTGTAAAATAATGAAACTAGAACACTTTCTAATGCCATACACCAAAATAAACTCAAAATGGATTAAAGATCCAAATGTAAGGCCCGAAACTATAAAACTCCTAGAGGAAAACATAGACAGAACACTCTCTGACATAAATCACGACAAGATCCTCTATTACCCATCTCCCAGAGTAATGGACATAAAAGCAAAAGTAAACAAATGGGACCTGTTTAGACTTAAAATCTTTTTCACAACAAAGGAAACTGTAAGCAAGGTGAAAAGACAGCCTTCAGAATGGGAGAAAATAATAGCAAATGAAGCAACTGACAAAAAATTAATCACAAAAATAAACAAGCAGCTCATACAACTCAATACCAGAAAAATAAACGACCCAATCAAAAAATAGGCCAAAGAATTAAACAGACATTTCTCCAAAGGAGATATACAGATGGCTAACAAACACATGAAAAGATGCTCAACATCACTCATTGTCAGAGAAATGCAAATCAAAACCACAATGGGTTGCAAATCAAAACCACAATGGGTTGCCATCTCAGGATGGTCAGAATGGCTGCTCTCAAAAAGTCTACAAACAATAAATGCTGGAGAGGGTACAGAGAAAAGGGAACCCTCTTATATTGTTGGTGTGAATGCAAATTAGTACAGTAACCATAGAGAAGAGGGTGGCAATTCCTTAAAAAACTGAAAATAGAACTGCCATACAACCCAGGAATCCCACTGCTGGGCATGTGAACCGAGGAAACCAGAACTAAAAGAGACACATGTACCCCAATGTTCATTGCAGCACTGTTTACAATAGCCAGGACATGGAAGGATATATATACCCTTGGCTAATCCATGTCAATGTATGGCAACAACTATGAAAATACTGGAAAGTAATTAGCCTCCAATTAAAATAAATTAATTTTTTTAAAAAAGTACTGTGGATTGGATGGTAATTTATATATATATACACACACATATATAGTCATCATAGTTACAGCTATATGCATGTGGAAGTAAAATTTGCTAAAATCTAGGATTTGACCTTAGATACATTATCATGGTGAGCTAGAAATGATACATATTGATTTGCTTCAATATCAAGCATATATTATGTGAAATAAGCTTTGGCTGTTCATTGGAATAAATTGTATATATTCACTTTCTAAAACATGAAAAATAATAACTGCCACAATTCTATTTCCAAAATAAAAACTGATAAATATTATATACATAAAACTGGATTTACTTGCATATATACTTCTTTTAAAATACCATGTCTAAATAAATGAGATATCCGTATAAATACTATAATTATACAGCAGCAGCTAACAGTTACTGAACAGTTACTTTGTAATAGGAAATATTGTAAGCATTAACCATATTAATTCATATAATCATCATCACCACTTGATTCAGCAGGTAATATTATTGTCATATTTTACAAGGAAACTGAAGCAATGAGTGATTTACCAAACTTTCTAGAGATAATATATATTTCAAGTAGTGGAGCTAGGATTCAACCCATACAATTGTGGTACAGGCCCTGTGTTCTTAATAGCTATGCTATATTGGCTCTCTAGCATCACAAGATAAAAGAAGTAATCAGTATCACTCTCATCCAGTGAAAACCAGTTTGGGTGTATCCTCCACACTACCATGCCTTGCTCTATAATCACACAAGCAATTAGATTTTGAACCTCTTGAAAAGATGCTGGATTTTCAGTTTATTTATTTAAAAAAGCAAACAATCCCCCCTCCAGGGGCAACTACCTCAATCTCTCATGACTTTGTAATATTACAAACATATACCAAATAAACCTTTTTTAGGTTTATAATTCCTTACATGAATATGTCATTTCATGTCCATTGTTCTTCAACATTTTTGCCACAGAACAGTATATCATGTAGAGCCTTCTACTTTAATATAAACAGATCTAAATTTTTCTCTTTAAAATTTAGAATGACTACACAATAATTGGCACAGTCACTATGAGAATGGTTTGGAGGTTCCTTAAAAAAGCTAAATATACCCTTGTGGCTCAGCTGGTAAAGAATCTGCCTGCAATGTGGGAGACCTGAGTTCAATCACTAGGTTGGGAGGATTCCCTGGAGAAGGGAAAGACTGCCCACGCCACTATTCAGGCCTGGAGAATTCCATGAACTGTATAGTCAATGGGGTCACAAAGAGTCAGACATGACTAAGCGACTTTCACTAAAAAAAACTAAATACAGAACTGCTATATGTTCCAGCAATCCCATTCCCAGACATATATCTGGAGAAAACCATAATTTGAATAAACATGCATGCCGATGTTCACTGTGGCACTATTCAAAATAGCCAAGGCATGGAAAGCAACCTAATATCTACAGAGGAATAGATAAAGAATATGTAGTACATATATTCAATGGAATATTACTCAGTCATAAAAAGGAATAAAATAATGTCATTTGCAATGATATGGATGAACCTGGAGACTGTCATACTGAATGAAATAAGTCATAAAGAGAAAGACAAAATCATATGTTGTCTCTTATATGTGGAATCTAAGCAATAAAGTAAAAACGAAATCATTTACAGACAGAAATAGAGTCACACATGTAGAAAAAAAAACTTGAGGTTACTAGGGAAGAAAGGAGTAGGGGAGGGATAAATGGGGAGATTGGGACTGCCATATACAAACTACTATATATAAAATAGATAACTAATAGGACCTAGTATATATATTTTATTTTATTATATCTTAATATATATCTTATATATTTATGATATAAGATATATATTACATAAAATAATAAGACCTACTATATAGCACAAGGAACGCAATACTCTGTAATGACCTATATGGGAAAAGAATCTAAAATAGAGTGGATATACATATATAATGTGTAACTGACTTAATTTACTGTACTACTGAAACTTACATAACATTGTAAATAACTATACTCCAATAGAATTTTAATTTTTATACTAATGTGCTAAAAATTACTATACTCCCACTAGTCTGCTTGATAATGCCCATTTTCTCAGAACTTCTTAAACTTTATATCAGTTTTTATATTAATTTTTTCCAATCTCAAGGGTGAAAATGGTGTCATAAAATTTATTTAATTTGCATTATGGTTCAGGTATTTTTCAGTTGGCTATAGTGTTTCTAGTACTTACTGTATTGTATCACATTTACTTATGCCAGTCTATAAATCCTGAATGCACTTTCATTCATATGATAATTATTGGTGGGTAAAAAAGAGGAGGATTACTCAGGAGAAAGAAACAGTATACAGAAAGCTATTTGTATAATCCAGGACAAAAGTATTTAGAAACAGGGAATGGGAATGGAGAAAAGGTAACAAATCAAAAGGGATATAAGGAAGCGTAGTGCATAAAACTTCTTGAAGAACTGTTGATCTGGTTACAGGATATACCATGGAAAATGATAGCTATCCAAATTTAGAGTGACCGAAGGAAACAAGTTATGTCACCATAACCTACAAAATAGTGTCTGCCAATGTTGCATTTAGCTGGCAAACATATCTTCATTTTCCTTCAATGGTAACAATTCAGAAGTAAGAAACTAAATTGCAATTTCATCACAATATTTTTAAATGTTATCTTGCTAAAGTGATAAAGACAGAAAAATTCAGAATTAGTGATGATTCTATATAAGGAATAATATTTGAATTGTACTTAAATTCAATTCAGGGCCAGTGACAAATCTTGATTGTTCAGAACTTTTGTGTAATAAAGTTTTATTGAAGTATAAAAGAGATAGAGAAAGCTTTTGATATAGACATCAGAAGGGGGCAGAAAAAGTGTCCTGCTGCTAGTTTATAGTAAGGAGTTGTTATACATGATTAGCAAGTTGCAAATTAGAGAAAGGAAATGCCTCCAAGTTGAGAGTTACACCAGGCCCCTCACCCACAACATTCATTTTGAGATAGCATTGACACAAGGTGAGTCATCCTGGGCCATTAAACAATTGACATGAATCTTGAAGAAAGGCAGATTTCCAAGCAAATACATAGTTTCATTAATATGGCTTAAGAGAACATTTCCATGAGTAAAACATATTGGTTTGTTGAGCCAAGAAAGGCAGATTCTAAGGCAAATACTTAGTTCATTAATATAGCTTAAGAAAAACATTTCCATAAGAAAAAACACATTGGCTAGTTCAAGTTTTGAGAAAAGTTAAGTTCAGGTGAAACCAGGTATCATGGCACCACAAAATTTTAAAAGAAATCTTCTCTTAATTTTGTATAGAGAAGGGGAAAAGAATGCATGACACTTGTAGTTTGTTTCCTCCTGCTGCTTAAGAAGGAGTAAGAAAAAGTCTGACACTTGCAGTCTATTTCCCCTGTTTGGGGACCCCTAGCTGTCTTGCTTGTTACCCTCTCATTCTCCCCTTTTCTTTCAGGAAAATTATATTGTCACCCTGCTTATTTAACTTCTATGCAGAGTACATCATGCTAAATGCCAGGCTGGATGAAGCACAAGCTAGAACCAAGATTGCAGGGAGAAATATTAATAACCACAGATATGCAGACAATTCCACCCTTATGACAGCAAGTGAAGAGAAACTAAAGAGGCTCTTGATGAAAGTGAAAGAGGAGAGTGAAAAAGTTGGCTTAAAACTCAACATTCAAAAAACTAAGATCATGGCATCTGGCCCCATCACTTCACGGCAAACAGATGGGGAAACAATGAAACAGTGAGAGACTTTATTTTCTTGGGCCCCAAAATCACTGCAGATGGTGAGTGCAGCCATGAAATTAAAAGATGCTTGCTCCTTGGAAGAAAAGCTATGACCAACATAGACAGCATAGTAAAAAGCAGAGACATTACTTTGCCAACAAAGGTCCACCTAGTCAAAGCCATGGTTTGTCCAGTAGTCATGTATGGATGTAAGAGTTGGATTATAAAGAAAGCTGAGCACAAAGAATTGATGCTTTTGAACTGTGGTGTTGGAGAAGACTCTTGAGAGTCCCTCGAACTACAAGGAGATCCAACCAGGAAACCAGTCCTGAATATTCATTGGAAGGACTGATGCTGAAGCTGAAACTCCAATACTTTGCCCACCTGATGCAAAGAACTCACTCACTGGAGAAGATCCTAATGCTCGGAAAGATTGAAGGTAGGATGAGATGGTGATGACAGAGGATGAGATGGTTGGATGGCATTACCGACTTGATAGACATGAGTTTGGGCAAGCTCTGGGAGTTGGTGATAGACAGGGAAGCCTGGTGTGCTGCAGTCCGTGGTATCACAAAGAGTCATACACAATTGAGCAACTGAAATGAACTGGTCTGATGCTGCCTAGGGAGAGGGGCATTGTTCTCTTCCATAACTGCTTCTGAGCTGATGAGGGGCATCGTTCCTAAACTGATGAGGGAATATTCTCCTAACCCTCATATTGAGGATCTCTGATCCAGGGGCCTCAGGTAGTACTTGGAGGAAGCTATCATAGTCGTAGGTGTTTGAGCAACCATTTGTAACTTAAAAGCCTTCATGAGGCTAGAAACAAATCCAGTTACACAGTTATAGATGCAGGGAGCAAACAGCTAAAACAGTAAAATCAGAATTATTGCAATTAGGATCGTTTTCTACCAAGAGGAACTAGTTAACATTTCCCAAAGTGAGGCAATTGAGGTTTCAGCAGTATCCATAGCCTGAGTCATCTTGCTCATGTGTTTGATAAAGTGAGTAATATTAGTGCACATATTTGGTATATATGTACAGCACTGGGTATGAATAATGGCACAAGTTCATCCTTGTGCAGTTGTTAGAATATCTAAGGTAAATCTGCTTTGTGAAACCACCTTTCTAATCTGTATTTGTTCAGCATTAAGAGCTGAAATAGCTTTTTTGAGAATCTTGTAAAGCCTGTTGAGTAGTTAGTCAGAGCATCAACTCGCAGCATAATGTCTGTAGCTCCTAGAGAGAGAACAAATATTGTAGACAAATAATCATACCAGTTTAATAAAGACTTGGTTCAATGAGTTCTAAGGTGTGGCAACTTAGCAGGCTTCTCTGGAAGCTCTAAAAATGTGAAGCCATGAGTAAAAGCTAGACCTAGGGAGGATCTCCCTACTCAGCCAGGGGGAAGCCACACCCATAGGTAAGATGCTAATTCTAATATATTCTCAAAAATGAAGATGGACAGCCATTTATGTATGTATGTATATAGACTTAGATATGATAGGTAAATGGAGTAGCAAATACTTATATAGAAATGATCATTATAGTGATATGAGGTTGAAGAAAGAAACAGAAGTGTTCAGAATTTCCTATCTCAAATATGGGGCATCACATTAATCTATTTTATTTTTTGACTCAGAAGTTAAAGAATGATTTTGAACAACATAAAGGATAATAATATGAGAATATAAAACATGACCCTCTAAGTCATTGGAAAACACAAAAATGAAGTCTCTATACTGAAAGTTACAAAAGCATGGATTTTTTTAAAGAAAGCATATAAGACAAATGGGCAGAAGAAAATTAATATCAATTATTAAAACAAATGTGAGTTTAACTCCTACATTGAGATTAAATAGACAGATAGGTAGGTGTGTGTGTGTGTGTGTGTGTGTGTGTGTGTGTGTGTGTGTGTGTGTTTCACTGAGTTGAAAAACAATTTGTGAAAGAAAATCTTTGAAAATGTTACACAAATGAAAACAAAAAGGAAACAGGGGTAGCAAAATACCACTTGGAGTAAAATTCAAAACATTAAGTTTTAAATTTAATTAAATTAAGTAAAATTCAAAACATAAAGCTTTAAGTGGGACAAAAAGTTCATTTTATATTGATAAAGCATAAGATTCTTAGTGTAGTAAATGTTTTATTTAATTACTAATTATCAAGAAAAATATAAATAACTGGTTTATTGAACACACCAAATTTTGAGAGGTATGGATAACAAATGTTTTGTTCTGTTTTGTTTTTCCAGTCACTGCCTTCAGTCACGCCCTGTTGACCCTATCTTCTCAATCCATTTAATGACATTTCTGGTAGTCTCCTCAGTTGGTCATTTTTAGTGATCATTAAGCAGCATATATTCCAATTAAAAACTATAAACTCATTTCCTCCTTTCCCTCCCTATCTTACTTGATGATCACACCAAACAACCTGCAGAGAGAGGTATGGGCTTCTTTTCTTTAAACCTCCTTCCCTCTCTTCTGGTTCTAGCTTTTCTGGGATATAAAACCTGAAAAAAGGAAACAGAAGAAATAGCAGGGGTTCTTTCATATAATTGGTTGCCAAGGCGATATTTTTTTCTCCCAATGCTTCCCTAGTACACACTATCTGACAATTAACATTTTCTGATAGGTACTCACAAGAGAGAAAAAGAGAGTGTGTGTCAAGGTCTCTTGCAGGGCACGTTATCAATTTTGTAGTGAGTCCCACAAGAAGGTCCTTTCTAACATGCAATTTTTTAACAGTTGGATTTGCTCTCTTCTACTTTCAACACCAGATCTAACGCCTCACATTATATTTGCAGAGACTTTGCTGCTGTGGTCCTGTGATCTATCTGGTGGTCAGCCCTTTTGAACTATGTATGGCTCAAGGTCAACTAATTTCATCAATGTCCACTTGATCCCAGGAAATCCATTTCCTTGCCATGTCAAACGCAGGAAATTCAAAGTAAATCGGAATGAGATATCAATATACTGCACATATAGGCACACATTTTCTTGGAAAACTTGCTTGAATTAACTAGGGATGGGAGACACACTTCCACCTTTCCTTATGGAAAAGACAAGGAAAAGTTATGGCATACCTCAACAGGCCAGTGGCTCACTACTCAAAAACATCTGCCCACTGCACAAACAACTTTTTATATTAGGAGTGCCTGATCCTGACTTCTGTACCTTTATTTAAGAATGTGGAGTACTTGACATATTTTTGTACTCAGCTTTGAAAACTAACTCTCCAAGTTCAGGGAAATATGAAGTCCCATAGAGTATTCTATTATATAGAATATAAAAGAAAAAAAGGAAATGTAGACGCAATGGTTATTCATAAAAAGAAAATAACTAGAAAATAATGATTCTTTTTATTCAATTTTCATTACTTGAATTGATAAAACTTAATTTTAGAATAATAAAGATCTAAATATCACAGTTAACAATATTGATCTAAGAATAATCTATGGACTATAACAACTAATAAACTAAGATTAAACTATATAACTGTGTCTACAAGTTTTTTAAATTATCTCTTATCAAGCCACAAAAAAGCTCAGTAAATTCTGCAAAGTATTCATTATACAGGTTCCAATAACATCTCTAGTGCAATGAGATAAAATTAATAACTAGGGGATAAAAACAACAATAAAAAGTAAATCCACATGAAAAAAAAATTATCCTTAATTTTATTTAGGCAAAAATAAGAACCAGAACTTCACTCACAAACCAAACTGAAAATTAGTGATTTCAGTCTCAGTCCACAGAGTTTATACTTATATCAAACTTTTGGCCTCCATGCTTAATAGTGACAGACACTATAAAGAACAAAAGTCAGCATACTATGGACTACAGGTAAATTCTAATCCACCACACTTCTTTGTAATAAATAAAGTTTTATGGGAACATAGTCACATTCATTCATTTTTACTTTTTCCATGGCTGCTTTGCTGCTAACAGTCAGACACAACTGAGCAACTTCACTTTCACTTTTCACTTTCCTGCATTGGAGAAGGAAATGGCACCCCACTCCAGTGTTCTTGCCAAAGTCCAAAATACTCACTATCTAGCCCTTACAGAATAAAATTTTAAGCTCTGAGAAAGAGAAGAAACAAAATGATAAATTCATGATCAAAACAAGATAAACAGTTTCATGAACCATATATATAAAAAACGTGCATTAACTTGAAGGAAAAAACAATAGGAATTGTAGTATAAGATTCAATAAATGCCAAAAGACAAGAGGTAAACAACTTTAAAATGCTATAAGAAAGGGAAAAAATGCCTGTCACCTTACATATATGTGCTGTGTTTAGTCATTCAGTTGTGTCCAGCTCTTGTGACCCCATGGACTATAGCCCATCAGGCTCCTCTGTCCATGTGATTTCCCAGGCAAGAACACTGTAATGGGTTGCCATTCATTTCCTTCTCCAGCGGATTTTCCTGACCCAAGAATTGAACCTGTGTCTCCTGTATCTTCTGCATTGCAGACAAATTCTTTACACATTGAAAATATATCCTTTAAAAATGAAGATGGGGCAGCCAGTTTGGAAACTACTCTGACAGTTCTTCAAAAATAGAAATGGAAAAGTGTTCACACACACACAAAAAAACTTTTATACCAGTGTTCTTAGCAGAATTATTCACAAAAGCCAAAGGTTGAAAATCCCAAATGGGGACATCCCTGGTGGTGTATTGACTAACTCTCTGTGCTTCCAATGCAGGGAGCCTGTGTTCCATCCCTTGTTGGGGAACTAGATTCCACATGCTGCAACTAACAGTTTAGTTGCCATAACATGCAACAACTAAGTCCTGGTACAGCCAGATAAATAAATCAATTTTTTAAAATCCCAAATGTCCATTCACTGATAAGTGGATGAACAAAATGTAGGCTATGCATATGCTGGAATATTAGTTGACATAAAAAGGAATGCTTTACTGATACAAGGCACAACGTGGATTAATACTGAAAACATTAGGCTAAGTGAAGAAATTCAGACAAAAAAATCACATATTATATGATTCCAGCAAAATGAAATGTATAGAATAGGCATGAAATTTATAGAGACAGAGGTCTGCCCTGGTGGTTCAGTTGTAAAGAAACTGCCTGCAATGCGGGAATCACAGGTTCGATTCTTGGGTTGGAAAAATCCTCTGGAGAAGGAAACGGCAGTCCACTCCAATGTTCCTGCTGAGAAATCCCATGGACAGAAGAGACTGGAGGGCTAAAGTCCATGGGATCACCGAGAGTCAGACACGACTTAGTGACTAAACCACTACCACCATAGAGATAAAAAGCAGACTAGTGGTTGCCAGAGGAAATGGGATAAGGTATAATTGAGGGGTGACTACTAATGGGTATGGACTTCTGCTTTTATTTAGAGCACATAAAGCTGGAAAGATCACTACTGCCACTTTAATAATAATAAAAAGTCAAATAACCTTCAAAATCATAACTTTTCCTGAGTGCACTAGAAGACTTGAATTCACAAGGCAAGCAACCATCTGGTGGCTCAGACAGTAAAGAATCCACCCGCAATGTAGGAGACCTGGGTTTAATCTCTAGGTTAGGAAGATCCCCTGGAGGAGGGCATGGCAACCCACTCCACTTTCTTGCCTGGAGACTCCCCATGGATAGAGGAGCCTGGCGGGCTACAGTCCATGGGGTCTCAAAGAATCACACATGACTGAGCAACCTAGCACAGAACACAGCATAATACGAAAATTTAAATGAGTACAATTAAAACAAAAATTCTAAACTCAGGAAGTTTGACCTAAATCTAGTCACAATTGCAAAGTTTTAATTTTTAATATATCAAATATAAAATTTAAAAGATAAAAAAATATTCATTTGACTTAAGAAAATAATACAATTACTCCTCATGGAGTAGGAGAAAGAAGTTATGAAAATACTTAGAAAAATTCTTAAATTATAAAAGGGAAAAATATGCCAACATTAGTAAATACAAATTTTTCCTCTAAAAAGGGGGAAAATTTTAGCAAGCATAACAAACAAAATGAAAACATAAAGAAAGCAGATAACAAAGAACATCAAGAATTAGAGGAGAAAAAAATAAAGTAAAAAGTAAATTATTATAATAAATAAACTTGAACAGTAGGTAATTTGCTAACTAAAACTTAGATTCAATTTAATTAAGAAAGCTCAATATACAAATATCAGCTGATGTAATTGCATGATATGCTATAGCATAATCTTCATACTAGTTGCCAGAATTAGTTTAAATTAATCCATCCTTTTAGTTTTAACCTATTTCAGAAATTATAACATTTCAGGAAAGTTTATTTTACAAACCTAACAGAACCCTGAGCCCAATACCTAAGAAAGAGAGCCCAAAGTAGAAAAAATGAATCAATCTCAAGTGTAAATCAAAATAATTAAATCATAAATATGAAGGAAATTATTGTAACTGAGTTGGATTTTTTCCAGGAATGTGAGACTCATTTTTTAAAATTAAACACATATTTTACCATAACAATTGAAATAATGGAAGCCAAAAACTCAAACTATGTGGTTTTCTCAGTAGGTATAGAACAAATATTTGATAAAGTTGATATTCATTACTAATGAAAAAAATCTTAATAACTTAAGGGGAAAAACATACTTAACACACTAAGCAGTACTTGTCTCAGACCAACAATAAATACTGAACATAATAGTGAATTAAGTGTATTAGAATTATCTGAGGATCTTTTTACCATACCAATTCCTGAGCCCCAACAATTCTAATTAAGGAACTTGCATCTGTAAAACTTCCCTGATTAGTCTAAGGCAGACTGTGGAACACAATGAGGAATACTACATTACAGGCCATCCACTATAGTGAGTAATAAGAGTATACTAACTATTACAATTATTCAGCATTTTCTGAAAAATCTTGTCAAAAGTATTATGAAACACATAAATAAAATACTCAAAGGTAGAAATTATTTTAGATATAAAATATTATCCAGAGAATAAGATAGAAAATATATGAAAACATCAGAAATAATCAAGGCATTACTGTGCCAAAAAGTCAGAAAGATAATTCAGTAAAACTTCTCATTTTTCTCCATACAGACAGGAATTATAGATAGGAGTCAGAGACAATACATAAGCAAATGAATGCAGCTGTGTTACATGAAAACTTTACAAAAATAAGTGGTAGGAGACTTCTGATTTGGCTAAGATGGAAGAGTCCCACTATTCCTTCCACATACAGACCATAATACAAAAAACAAACATAGAAGAAAAGAAGAATCCAACAAGAGGAAGAACATGTTAGCAGGTTCTAACAAATTCCTTCTTGCCTCCTATATATCAGAGATCAAGGTGGTAGAAAAGCCTATAACACAGAAGCACCAACACGTATAAATAATTCTGCTTCTTTTAGGAAAAGGAAAGAGGAAAATGGTAGCTTAGCAGAAAAGACTCACAAAAGATGATAATACCCACAATTCTCTAGCCAAACACCGAAGAAAAGTTGTACTTCTACCTTGTAGAGTCAGAAGGGCTGACACTTGGAGAGAGTAAAAGAAAAAAATGAAGGTAAGATTTTTAAACTTTGCTTGAACTGCAAAATTGTTGATACAAGAAGACCAGAATAAGTTACAAATATTAATAATATTTGTAATAATAACTTTATAATATTATAATAATTTATAATATAAAATGGAACACAATATAGTTTATAATAATAAATATAATGTAATACCTAGAAAATCTACTAATATATATATACACACACACAAAGAGATAAACTTAAAATTCTATATGTAACTCTAAAGGAATTACTGAAAATATTTAACTAACCCATGTAAGGATGTGAAAAGAGGAACAAGAAACATAGCAAACAAAATAGCAATAATAAACCTAATATATTAATAATGTTATTAATGTGAATAGTCTAAACAAATTAAAAGGCAGAAGTTTGTGGGATAGATACATATTTTAAAAATTCCCACACGATCCATCTATATGTTATTCAAAAGAAAGTTCCCTTTAACTATAATAATGTAGGTATTTGGGAAGTAAAAGGAATACCATGTGTACTAGTCAGGAATCTCCAGAGAAACCAAAGCAATAGAGAGGAAAGTGGAAGAGATCAAGCATCTACAGAACAACAGCAAAACTATAGATACCATTATATTGTAAGAAAATCTGAAAGCTTTCTCCTTAAGATCAGAAACAAAGCAAAGGTGTCTGCTCTCACTACTCTCATTAGATATATTGCTGGAAATCCACACTATTGAATAAATTTAAACAAAGAAATAAAGTATTATGATTACAAAGGAAGAGATAAAACTGTTGTTATTTGCAGATTCTGGAGCTTATAAGTACAAATATACCAAATGTGTAAAGTGGTGACTCTCACGTTGAGAAGCAATTATGTTGAAAAATAAGGAAGTGCATATCCTAATGACACAGCAACTGAATTTCTAGAGAACATTTTAAAGATATAAACAAGGAGTCACATGTAAGAATATAATTATATCATATCATTGTTCATGATATCATGAAATCAATATTCATTATACCATTGATTATAATAAAATAGAAAACACATGCAATAATATATTTTTATCTGTAATAGTAAGGTTTGATTTTCCAGTTCTAAGCCTTAAGTACTGCCACTGTCATTTTGGCTGCTGCTGCTAACTTGCTTCAGTCGTGTCCAACTCTGTGCGAACCCATATACGGCACCCACCAGGCTCCGCCGTCCCTGGGATTCTCCAAGCTAGAACACTGGAGTGGGTTGCCATTTCCTTCTCCAATGCATGAAAGTGTAAAGGGAAAATGAAGCCTCTCGGTCGTGTCCAACTCTTCACAACCCAATGGACTGCAGCCTACCAGGCTCCTCCGTCCATGGGATTTTCCAGGTAAGAGTACTGGAGTGGGGTGCCATTGCCTTCTCCTGTCATTTTTGGATCAGTCATTAAATAATGTAAAGTGCTACTGTAGATATTTTTATTTCCATTTCATGTTTTCTGTTAAAGAAATACAATCCATATCTATTGAAGTATAGTTGATGTACAATATTATACTATTTTCAGGTATAGTGATTCAATATTTTTACAGATTATACTCCATTTAATGTTATTTCGAAATAATGGCTATATTTCCCTGTGCTGTACAATATGTTTCTGTTGCTTGTGTATTTTATGCACAGCAAAACGAATCTAAAAAATAAATAAATATAACAACAAAAAAGAAACAGACTCACAGATATAGAAACCAAACTAGTGATATCAGTGGAGAGAGGAAAGGGAAAAGGAGCAAAATAAGGTTAGAGGATTAAGAGCTACAAACCACTATGCATAAAATGAACTTTCTTTTTAATTTATTAAATGTACTTAATGTTGTTGAACAAATCAATTATCCTTCTTTATTCATTTTAAATGAAAAACTTTCTAAAAACAACAGAGACAAAGAGACAGAAATTTTCATTTGTTATATCTTATATTCCAGGTACTATACTAGGAACTGAAGATACACAGTTAATAGAGAAGGGAGACACCTGTAGGATACTAATATAAAAATTCAGACAATAATGAAATCCTGAATTAAAGGTTTGGCAGTGAGAACTTCAAAAAAAGTTTCCATTCAAGACATGACATGGAAGTAAAGATGACAAGAGTTGACAATAGGTTGGATGCTGAAAATGAAAGAAAATGATGAATCTATGATTAACTCCCAAGGATTTTTACTGGGTGGGTTGGGTGGATGGAGGCACTCCTAAGTGAGTTAAACAATACTAAGAAGACACAACTTTGAGGATAAAGATAGCTAAGTACAACTGAGATATACTTACTTTTGTGAGCCTATGAGATATTTTGGTAGAAAGATGTATTTTCTATCACTCTTTTATAGTTCATATTGTTTTGTTCTTGCCTAGACTTATTGCTGTTACTTTGTTTTTCTTTTTACATAACTCAATCCTTGCCTTTAGTTGCCCCTTATCTGATCTTTCCAATTCTTCTTTATTCAATTAGAGCTATCAGAATTTCTTACCATAACCCAGGCACTGATGTACCATGGCTCAGTGCAAGTGGACACATATGTTCTGCTGTTTTCAACTGTCTTCCAGTTATACCAGAATTTCATTAGTCTTTCTGACTAATGACCCTTTCTAGGACATAACACCTAGAGAGACAAATCTGTTCTGGGAGAAAGCTTATAAAACTCAACAAATCTAAAGAGATTATGAAAGTGTTAGTCGCTCAGTCATGCACAACTCTTTGCAACCCCATGAACTATAGCCCGCCAGGCTCCTCTGTATATGGAATTTTCCATGCAAGAATACTGGAGTGGGTTGCCATTTCCTCCTCCAGGGGATCTTTCCAACCTAGGGGTAGGACCCAAGTTTCCTGCATTGCAGACAGATTCTTTACCACTGAGCCACTGGGGAAGCCTTTTTAGTGTTTACTATATAATAACTCCTTTAATCTCAAACTGATACTATGAGGTGGGTTACAACTATTATCACCATTTTAGAAATCAGTAAATGTGGTAGAAATTGAATAACTTGCCCAAGGTCACAGAGTTGGTGATTACCAGAGCTCAGATTCAAATACCAGGCCAATTTAACTCCAAAGACTACAGCATTAACTACTGCTCTATTCTATTAGTAAATGGGCAGTGTGGGAATTCATCCCAGCTCTGTCTTACTCCAGACCTTATTTTTAATCCAATACTCTGTGTTACCCCACCAGTCTGATAAGTTGTCCCTAAAAATGATACTAGTCTATAAATTACAAAAACTTAGTTAATGACCTCAAAGTTTACCATCCTACTTCAAGTGTCCTAGTTTCTCCTACTTATTGAAGTAAGATTTGAATGCTTACTTCAGATCTTGCTTATGAATTAAAATGAGTGAATGAATAAGGCCTCTGTGAACATATCTAACTAAACCAATGCTGCCTACATTTACCTTCATCATGATACATGTAAATGCTGCACATAGCCAGTGTCACCATCTTAAGGGTTTTGATTATCTCAGACCACATTTGGTCACCGAAAAGCTCAGAGAATCAATATACCAGGCTCACTTGAAACACTTTCTTGAAAATTGATTGCCAAGCTCTTGTCTAAACCTTCCTTAAATATTTTTATATTTTTGAACTTCTCTAGCATTTAGGTAATACATGTTCAAAAGGAAAGGAAACTGTAGTGTGGAGGATGAGAAAAAGGAAGAGTATACAAAAAGAGTCTATTCTTTTTAAACACAAAATGCTTTCCTCTACAGATACAAGACAGTTCACTCTCCATCCTGCACAGTAAGAAATAAAGGTTATAAATGTAAAACATTAATGGAAGCATACTATATTTCAAGAAGGATGTAGAACAAAAGTCCCATCTGGTACTGACTTGGAAAATGACAGAGGATGGCCTGGAGGGTCACACTCAATATAGTGGCTTTCACATCACACAAAGGGAAATGCACAATGAGTTGTCCTCATGCTTAAAAAACTGGTATTATGAAGTGAATGCTAGGAAGGGTATGTTCCTAAAAATGTTTTCTGTACACTTTAAAAGTGAAATCATAATTTAAATATACTAATATAAATTAAAGAAACTCTTTCAAAACCACAGCGAATAAAAATATTCAATGCATAACAAAACCACTGAGTAAATAAAACTGAAGAAAAAATAACTGTTGAAAACACTAGCCCTGAGGTTGACATTTGATTGATCTGCAAAAAGACCACTTAAAATAAATTTCAAAACTTTTAAAACCATAATTCTCTAAATCAGTAATGATCAATCCATGATTAATTGGGACTTTTGTCATGTGGTTCAAGAAGCAAGTGTGAAAATAGTTTTTAATCATTATTTTATTGATAATAAATATTATTTTTATTGATAATAAAATTTGAAGACCAAAAATAAGAGAGCAATCTAACATTAGAGTGCTTTTAAATGATGTTGGCAAAAGACAGATTAGGAGGTGAGAAGTTGAGCTTTTCCATTTACTTAGTTCTGTGATATTAGAGGAAATTATTTATCTCATTTGAGTCTCTATTACTTCATCCATAAAATTAGATGGTAGGGATTTCCACCTCCAAGAAAACATTTCCTATTCCTCCTGTAAGTAACAATAATCCTAAACATTATGTACATAATAAAATAAGAAACATTATATATATATATATATATATGTATGTATACACACAGACACACACACACACACACACACACACTTATATATATTTATCAATTCAGTTCAGTTCAGTCGCTCACTCACGTCAGACACTTTGCAACCCCATGGACTGAAGCATGCTGGGCTTCTCTGTCCTTTACCAACTCCCGAAGCTTGCTCAAATTCATGTCCATCGAGTCAGTGATGCCATCCAACCATCTCATCCTCTGTCATCCCCTTCTCCTGCCTTCAATCTTTCCCAGCATCAGGGTCTTTTCCAATGAGTGAGTTCTTGCGTCAGGTGGCCAAAGTATTGGAGTTTCAGCTTCAGCATCAGTCCTTCCAATAAATATTCAGGCTGATTTCCTTTATGATGGACTGGTTGGATCTCCTTGCTGTCCAAGGGACTCTCAAGAGTCTTCTCCAACACAACAGTTCAAAAGCATCAATTCTTTGGTGCTCAGCTTTCTTTATGGTCCAACTCTCACATCCATACATGACTACTGGAAAAACAATAGATTTGACTAGACAGACTTTCATTGGCAAAGTAATGTCTCTGCTTTTGAAAATGCTGTCTAGGTTGGTCACAGCTTTTCCTCCAAGAACCAAGTGTCTTTTAATTTCATGGCTGTAGTCACCATCTGCAGTGCTTTTGGAGCCCAAAAAATCAAAGTTTCTCACTGTTTCCATTGTTTCCCCATCTATGTGCCATGAAGTGATGGGACCAGATGCCATGATCTTAGTTTTCTGAATGTTGAGTTTTAAGCCAACTTTTTCCACTCTCCTCTTTCACTTTTATCAACAGGCTTTTCAGTTCTTCACTTTCTGCCATAAGGGTGGTGTCATCTGTGTATCTGAGATTATTGATATTTCTCCCTGCAATCTTGATTCCTACTTTTGCTTCATCCAGCTGGGCATTTTGCGTTATGTACTCTGCATAGAAGCTAAGTAAGTAGGGTGACAATATACAGCCTTGATGTACTCCTTTCCTGATTTTGAACCAGTCTGTTGTTCCATGTCTGGTTCTAACTGTTGCTTCTTGATCTGCATACAGATTTCTCAGGAGGCAGGTAAGGAAACTATTAGAAAACTCTGAGAAGTGGAGAGCAGAAAGTAGAAGGCAGACCAACTAGAAAACTCATGACTCAAGAAACAACACGATAATAAGCTCTCTGGCCTTTTTTTTCCCCTGCATATATGGCACACTGGAAACTAAATAACCCAGCAACCTGGAAATGCAAAGGAGTGCAGAAAAAATAAAATCCTATCCTATCTTGCCATAGGACTATGAACTTGTCGGAAATAAAGGCCTGAATCTAGCCTGACACCATGGAACAAACTGTGATCTCAACACTGACAGGGTGTAACAGAGCATCCCCATATTCCCAGTAGATGATGTCAGAAAAGGCTGAGTTACGATCCAGGGTGTTCAAGCCCATCAGAAGGTAACAAGCACTTCCCCACTGCAGTGTTACTTTCCCCATTCCACTGCTAGAAAGGTGTCAGAGGAAGCCAGCTAAAACAGAAGATTTAAAAACTGAGTCTCACAGTATAAAATATAGATCTTCAAGCTCTCAACAGAATATGACTAAATATATGAAGAAACAGAAGAATCTTAAACTGAATGAAAGGAAAATTAACAGATACCAACACAACAGTGATAGAAATGTCAGTTGCTGACAAAGAAACTCAAGAAGCCATCTTAATATATCACGAAGCAATGATATACATGCTTTAAATATATGAGAAAAGAATAGCTCATCAAAGAAATAGAATTTATTCAGAAAAATACAATAACTAAAATTTAAAGACCTCAATGGATGGACCAGAGAGCTACAGGAAAGGCATGGAGAAAAGAATATATGAATGATGCTGACCTAGATGGTGTTTCTTCTGATAGATCTGAGCAAAGTCAAATTAAAATCTTCGAGAAAGGATTCACCATTCTAGATACCACTAGGAATATTTGTGATTCATGGTGTGTCTGTTGCATGTGTTCAATCACTCAGTTGTGTCTGACTCTTTGTGGCCCACAGACTATAGCCCACCAGCCTTCTTCTGTCCATAGAATTTTTAGGCAAGAACACTCGAGTGGGTTGCTGTTTCCATCTCCAGGGGATCTTCTTGACCCAGGGATTGAACCCATGTCTCTTGTGTCTCCTGCACTGGCAGGCGGATTTTTTACCACTATGCCACATGGGAAGCCCCTTGTGATTCACGGGAAGAGTTCTCAAAGAATGGGACACAACTAGTGACTTTCACTGTCACTTTCACAGGGGTTTGGAAGAAGCTGAGTCCATCCCTCATGTAAGACTTTGAGGGAGACTGCAGATATGATGAAAATAGCAAGAAAACTAGAACCTGATGATGTGACTGAATTGCTACCACTTTATGACAAAACTTGAAAGACTGAGGAATTTCTTCTTTTGGATGACCAATAAAGGTAGTTTCTTGAGACTGAATCTGCTCTTGTTGACGATTAAGGAAATAACAACAAAGGTTTAGAATATTACATAAACTTAGTTGATAAAGCAGCCACAGGGTTTGAGAGGATTGACTCCACTTTAGAAGAAATTATGTTATGGGTTAAATGCTATCAAACAGCACTGCAGCCTGCAAAGAAATCCATCATAAAAGGAAGAGTCAATCACTGTGGTAAGCTTCACTGTTGTCTATCTTAAGAAATTTCCATAGCCATTCCCACCTTGAGCAACCACTACCCTGATCAGTCAGCAGTCATCAATATCTAGGCAAGACCCTCCACCAGCAAAAATATTACAACTAGCTGAAGGCTCAGATGATAGGTAGTGTTTTTTTTTTTTAGCAATAAAGAATTCAGATATAATGCTACTGCATTACTCTTCAGAGACTATAGTATAAACACAACTTTTCTATGTACCGGAAAACCAAAATATTAGTGTCATTATTATTGTAATATTCCATTTAATATGGTGATCTGGAACAAAATCTCCAAGATATGCCTGTATACATATTTCCAGTTGTGTCATATCCTGCTTCCACCTGTAAGTGGCAAACTCAATCCTCACCTTTTCCAATAAATATTACTTAATAAATTCCTTTCCCTTTCTCTCCTGTACTATTTCCATTTTGTTCTATTTTCTTAAGTCTTCTCACCATCTAGATTATAATCTTAACTACAAGGATTGTGTCATTCTTTCTGTGTCTTCTATATTTTCATGAAGACATAAAATATAGACATATTTAGTGGGAGCAGGTATAGAGATGGAGAACACATTGCTTGGCATGCCCTATCTACCAAATGGATAGATCCATAGCCTTGAAAATTCCTATCAGCTTATTGGATTGCATATTGGGAATTATACAATGTCTTTTCTTGAATTATTTATTGGTTTATCATGAAGGTAAAATTCTGGTGAAAATGAGCATTTTCAACAGCAGCCAGTGAAAATATTATTGGTTTTGGAATAAGAGAGGCTTGGGAATAAAACTGAACTGCCATGAATTAGTTATATGATTTTAATCAAGTTATTTAACTTCTTTGTGCCTGAGTTTATCTTATGCAAAATGGGGATTATGATAGCACCTATTCTACTGGATGACTATGGGAAAATGAGATAATATATACAATATATTTCATAGTGCCTAGCAGTCAGTAATCAATAACTTAAGACAGCCATTATTAGCTATTCACCTAATATCCACTGAGCAATCACTATATGACAACTGTGGTAAGCACTAACTATATAGAGATAAACAAAATGCATTCTCTGCCTTTTAGCAGCTTAGATAATACTTGTCAGCTTGAAATCAGGCATTTTATAAGAGTTCTCTCATTTGAGGTTAAATATCTAGAACCAAATTTTTCTAGTCAGGAAACTCACCAGGTTCTTTTAAACATGATTTACTGTTAAGCTAGATATACCCCATCCTTCACTTACAAAATTGAACATTTTAAGTGAATTATGTAACTGTATAGAATCTTTGCTGAATTGCACCTGGGTTACTTTCAGCCTATAATATCAATTTATCTTTAAAATACTTTGATCTATAAATTCAACGTATTGTTTAATATTACCAATAAAATTTATCAAGTCTACCATTTGCATTTATTCAAGTTATTGAAAATTGTGAATTGGGCAAGAACATTTGGGCTTATCTCTAAGTCAGTGCTTAATTAAAATTCAACACTCATATAGGGTACTTGTCCATCTGCAAATCCTTCAAAATATAGAATTTATATCTATATCTATCATAACATTTATCATAAGACCTTGTGCCTTAGAATTTAAAAATATTTACTGAAAAAATGTATAAATATATTAATAAAATGATAATTTTAAACCATAGTACAATCATGCATCAATAATTATTACATAAAAAGCACAGGCAATAAAACTAAAGGAATTGGAAAAAGAAATGTCAAGAGTCTCAAGGAAAGTTTTTGAAAGAAAGTAGGATTTTAATTGAGAATTTTCTGGTAGAAAGTAGGACTTAAAATTGGGTCATTTTAGATTGCAGAAAATATTAAATGCTGACTAAGGTGTTTACACTTTATATTTCAAACAATGGAGAGGCAGGGAAGGTTTTTTGAGACGGGAAAGTCATATAGTCAACCTCCTACCTTAAGAGACATGAACATCACTGAGAAAAATGAACTGACAATGATTTTTTAGCAATTATTTAACATGTACTTTCACATGAAGTATATTATTTAGCTCTAACACAGACATAAGTTAGGAGTTATTATTTCCATGTTATAAATAAGAAAACAACTTCAGAAAGGATATATGGTTTACCCTCAACAGCAAAATTAGAACAAGTATTATTTCTATATACCCAGTGCCTAGTATATTATCTAGCACATTATATGCTGCTAATATGTGTTTAATACCTAACTACTCATGTAATTCTCCATTCCAAAGAAAATGCTTTTTTTCAACTCATTGGGTTGGAATTACAAAGCATAGTCTTGGATGATAATGATGCCAGGTATACTTAGCATCATTATCCATAGAGCAAATTTACTTTATCAAAGAAATTTTCTATGACATAATTTCATCCTCAAATATGTCCCATGAGTGTAGGTATTATTTCCAAAGGGGAAATTGAGAACCAAGTCATTTATCTTAGGGCTCATGCCTTACTTATTGCAATGCTGGTGGGACCGAGTATAATTTTTTTAAGACAAATTTATTCTTGTGTATATGGCTTGAAGAGGGCTAAAAACCACACTTCCCATAATATAACATAGATTTTCTTCTCTATAAGCCACTTTAATATCAATAACTATACATTTCACACAGATAGAATGCCCTTTTAGAAAATTACAAAGAATTGTTGAAAATACTTTTGTTGAGATGTTCTCTGTTTTACATAATCTTTACTCTTGAAATAAGGGGGCCAGTTTAGAAAGAACAAGAATAATGTAGTTAAAATTGGCTTCATCAGATTTAACTCTTATATTGATTTTGGGATGAGTACAACTAGCCTTACAATGAAATCACTCTGCTTTATCAAAGCCCCTAAAAGGCGAGATCAGATGTGCATTCTGTTGGTTATATTAATAAAATTCACTGTCATAATATATTCATTATGAAGATCTCATAAGAGATCTTGGCTATCCTTCTAAATGTTCAATGCTTATTCCTGGATCTCTCACTGCAAACAAGTATTGGTGGACAACTTCATATGATTATAAAAAGGCTAAATTCAACAGTTACATATGGTATTTTCTTCTACAATTCTTAACTCTTTTGTATATTTTCTTCCATCAAATTCAAGATTCAATTGTAAAGTAATCTACAAGAATCTAATGTAATTGTACATCTCAATTATGACAAATGGCTTTACCTACTTTTGCTATTCTTGGCAAACTGTGCACTCACAGTTCTTTCACAACCAGATCTCCCAACAGTCCTATCTACAGGTTTTCTATAGCACAAGACCAAGGC
The DNA here is from genome assembly GCA_007570785.1 of Antilocapra americana. Taxonomy (NCBI): domain Eukaryota; kingdom Metazoa; phylum Chordata; class Mammalia; order Artiodactyla; family Antilocapridae; genus Antilocapra; species Antilocapra americana. The sequence goes on along the minus strand of ML664659.1, from coordinate 594,114 downwards.
ATAATTCAAGTACTGCACAATAAAAGTTAAGTTTCAGTGTATGAATCTCCAAGCAGAGTTCACAAATGTATCTCACAATGTAAAGCAGAGTATTTGGAAGATAATAGGAGGAAAACTACTTAACCGAAGGATCAAATCCTAAACTGTCCCCTCTTAATTACACTTTTCTCGTCCTGAGAAAACTCCTTCCACATTCTCAGCCACCATTTATATATCTTAGTGGTGAATGGAGATATTGTAGTAAAATGTAACAGCAGATTATAGTCAAACTCCTAGAAAATTTGAGGATACTTATAGTATTCTTCCCTGGAAAAGGAAATGTCAACCCACTCCAGTGTTCTTCTCGGGAGAATCCTATGGACAGAGGGGCCTGGCAGGCTACAGAGTGTCGGGGTCGCAGAGAGTCAGACATGACTAAAGGGACTTAGCATGCACAGTATTCTTTCCAGAATGAAAATTGATTCATTACACATATGTATTCTAAAATATGAGTGGCATTTGCACCAAGTTTATTCCCAATGCCTTTAAAAATAATAATAGAAACAAAGTTTATCTCTGTATTACTTGATCTATTGAAATAAGTAATTTTATCATTTTTTAAAAATTCATGTATTTATTGGTTCCTAGTAGTGTGATTTTTCATATGCCAACTTGGTTAATAGTCAATTAATTATTTCTACCTTTACCTGAAATAAATAGATTAACCACCCCTAATTAATCAGACATTAGCTAGAAGTTACCATAAAGTTATTTTCCTGGTATAATTAAAGTCCCTTTTCCACTGACTTTAAGAAAAATTATTTTATATAATTTTGAGAGCATCTGTCTGAGTTTTATGAAAGGGCTTAAATGTAGAATTGAGGTTTCATCAGGGTAGAAAAGTAATTCTGCCTGGGAACAACAGCTTTGGCCCATAGGTTCAAACTTTCATATAATCATCCGTTTCTGAGTACCCATCCTAGGAATTCAGGACTGGCTTACTTGCTATAATAGTGTAAGCCAATTCTGGTAATCTCACTCTTCTGTGTGCTCTCTTTCTATATGTGTGTGTGTATATATATATTTCAATTTTATCCATTAACTTGGCTAGGTTATCATATCACTGATCTAAAAGTTGCCATAAAAGTATTTATATAATCAGCTGAATTTAAGTAAAGGAGATTATTTTGTATAATGTGGGTGAATCTCATCCCATCAGTGGAAGGTCTTAAGAGCAAAAATGAGGTTTACAAAGAAGAATAAGTGTGTGTAAGATATATATATATATATATATATATATATATATATATATATATACACACACATACAGATCTCATATGCTTTTCTTATTATGTATTATAGTTACATATATTATATATAAAACATTATATATATAGTATAAGCATACTTTCTATGGGATCAGTTACAAATAGATGCAAAATATTGTACTGTGTTCTCTGGAGATACATACATACATAGGAGCTCACCATTAGTAGAAAAATAAGATAAGAATAAAACATTAATATACAACAGAAAGCGATAATAAAACTATAAATGAGGTAAAGGTAAAATGATTTGGAAATGCAATGCAGAAAAGTTATGGACAAACTAGAAAAACAAGAAGGGTTGAATCCAATTATTCATCAATTTACATCTGATTTTACATTTTACAGTATAAAAGTAAATTTTAGACATATAAAAGTTATTCAGTTATAAACTTACACAGAGTATATATATAACTTCCATTTCAAAAACCTTTTCACTGTGAACTCTTAAAAATGTGCTTCATGACTTCATATATATATAAATACATGATATAGATTACCTATGATAAGTTCATTAATTAATCAGAATTCAGCAAATAAGGATGACATTTTACAGTTTTTAAATTATGCTACTGTTTAGTTCAATAGCTGACTTATTTTCACATTATCCTGAGGGCAAAATATACAATCTATTCCTTTGACAAAATATAGAAACAATTTAGGTCTTCCCTCATGGCTCATCACTTCAGTCATGGTCCCATCACTTCATGGGAAATAGATGGGGAAACTGGAAACAGTGTCAGACTTTATTTTTTTGTGCTCCAAAATCACTGAAGATGGTGATTGCAGCCATGAAATTGAAAGATGCTTACTCCTTGGAAGGAAAGTTATGACCAACCTAGACAGCATATTAAAATGCAGAGACATTACTTTGCCAACAAAGGTCCGTCTAGTCAAGGCTATGGTTTTTCCCATAGTCATGTATGGATGTGAGATTTGGATGGTTTGAAAGTTGAGTGCCGAATAGTTGATGCTTTTGAACTGTGGTGTTGGAGAAGACTCTTGAGAGTCCCTTGGACTGCAAGGAGATCCAACCAGTCCATCCTAAAGGAGATCAGTCCTGGGTGTTCATTAGAAGGACTGATGTTGAAGCTTAAACTCCAATACTTTGGTCACCTCATGAGAAGAGTTGACTCATTGGAAAAGGCCCTAATGCTAGGAAGGATTGGGGGCAGGAGGAGAAGGGGACAACAGAGGATGAGATGGGTGGATGGCATCACCAACTGGATGAACATGGGTTTGTGTAGACTCTGGGAGTTGGTGATGGACAGGGAGGCCTGGTGGGCTGCGATTCATGGGGTCACAAAGAGTCGGACATGAATGACTGAACTGAATTGAACTCATGGCTCAGTTGGTAAAGATTCTGCCTGAAATGCAGGAGACCCAGGTTCAAACTCTGGACCGGGAAGATCCCCTGGAGAAAGAAATGGCAACCCACTCCACTATTCTTCCTGAAGAATTCCATGGACAGAAAAGCCTGGTGGGTCCACAGGGTCACAGTGTCAGACATGACTGAGTGACTAACACTTTCACTTTAGAAACAATTTAGAATAAAAGGGAAGAGATAACTATATTTGAATGTCTCTAAAGGCATGAGTTTTTCAATTAAATATTTTACCATGTCACTATATTTAATTAAACAAAATTCATATCTGTAGAGATATTTGAATCTAATCATTTCATTCCTTTTATTCTAATTTGTTTCTAAAGTGAAAGTTCTAGAAATAACACCCAAAAAAAATATCCTTTTCATTATAGGGGACTGGAATGCAAAAGTAGGAAGCCAAGAGATAACTGGAGTAACAGGAATATTTGGCCTTGGAATAAAAAACAAAGCAGTCAAAGGCTAACAGAGTTTTGCAAAGAGAAAGCACTGGGCAGAGCAAACACCCTCTTCCAGCAATGCAAGAGAAGACTCTACACATGGACATAACCAGATGGTCAATACTGAATCAGATTGATTATATTCTTTGCAGCCAAAGATGGAGAAGCTCTATACAGTCAGAAAAACAAGACCAGGAGATGACTGTGGCTCGGTCATGGAATCCTTATTGCCAAATTCAGGTTTAAATTGAAAAAAGCAGGGAAAACCACTAGACCATTCAGGTATGACCTAAATCAAATCCCTTATGATTATACAGTGGAAGTGAGAAATAGACTCAAGGGATTAGACATGATAGACAGAGTGCCCGAAGAACTATGGACAGAAGTTCATGACATTGTACAAGAGGCAGTAATCAAGACCATCCCCAAGAAATAGAAATGCAAAAAGGCAAAATGGTTGTCTGAGGAGGCCTTACATATAGCTGAGAAAGAAGAGAAGTGAAAGGCAAAGGAGAAAAGGAAAGATATACCCATTTGAATGCAGAGTTCCAAAGAATAGCAAGGAGAGATAAGAAAGCCTTCTTCAGTGATCAATGCAAAGAAATAGAAGAAAACAATAAAAAGGGAAAGACTAGAGATCTCTTCAAGAAAATTAGAGATACCAAGGAAAAATTTCATGCAAAGATGGGCACAGTAAAGGACAGAAATGGTATGGACCTAACAGAAGCAGAAGATATTAAAAAGAGGTGGAAAGAATACACAGAAAAACTATAGAAAAAGATCTTCATGACCCAGAAACCATGATGGCGTGATCATTCACCTAGAGCCAGACATTCTGGAATTTGATGTCAAGTGGACCTTAGGAAGCATCACTATGAACAAAGGTAGTGGAGGCAATGGAATTCCAGTTGAACTATTTCAAATTCTAAAAGATGATGCTGTGAAAGTGCTGCATTCAATATGCCAGCAAATTTGGAAAACTCAGCAGTGGCTACAGGACTGGAAAAGGTCACTTGTTATTCCAATCTCAAAGAAGGCCAATGCCAAAGAATGCTTAAACTACCACACAATTGCACTCATCTCACACACTAGCAAAGTAATGCTCAAAATTCTCCAAATAAGGCTTCAATAGTACATGAACCATTAACTTCTAGATGTTCAAGATAGATTTAGAACAGACAGAGGAATCAGAGATCAAATAGCCAACATTCGTTAGATCACTGAAAAAGCACGAGAGTTCCAGAAAAACATTGAATTCTACTTTACTGAATACAACAAAGCCTTTGACAGTGTTGATCACAATAAACTACTGAAAATTCTTAAAGAGATGGAAATACCAGACCACCTTACCTGCCTCCTGAGAAATCTGTATGCAGGTCAAGAAGCAACAGTTAGAACTTGACATGGAACAACAAACTGGTTCCAAAGAGGAAAAGGAGCACATCAAGGCTGTATATTGCCACCCTACTTATTTAAATTCTATGCAGAGGACATCATGCAAAATTCTGGGTTGGATGAACCACAAGCTGGAATCAAGATTGCAGACAGAAATATCAGTTAACTCAGATACACAGATGACACCACCTTTATGGCAGAAAGTAAAGAAGAACTTCTTGATGAAGGTGAAAGAGGAGAGTGAAAAAATTGGCTTAAAACTCAATATTCAGAAAACTAAGATCATGGCATCTGGTCCCATCACTTCATGGCAAATAGATGGGGAAACAGTGGAAACAGTGGGAGACTTTATTTTGGGGGGGCTCCAAAATCACTGCAGATGATGTTTATAGCCATGAAATTAAAATATGCTTGCTCCTTTTAAGAGAAGTTATGACCAAACTAGACAGCATATAAAAAAGCAGAGACATTACTTTGTCAAAAAAGGATGACCCAGAGGGATGGGATTGGGAGGGAGGTGGGAGGGGGGTTCTGGAAGGGGAACACATGTATACCCATGGCGGATTCATGTCAGTGTATGGAAAAATCAACACAATAATGTAAAGAAAATAAATAAATAAATAAATATAAAAAAGTTCTCAAGGCTGTGGTTTTTTCCAGTAGTCATGTAAGGATGTGAGAGTTGGACTATAAAGAAAGCTGAGCCCCAAAGAATTGATGCTTTTGAACTGTTGTGTTGGAGAAGACTCTTGAGAGTCCCTTGGAATGCACGGAGATTCAGTCAGTCAATACTCAAGGAAATCAGTCCTGAATACTCATTGGAAGGACTGATGTTGAAGCTGAAACTCCAGTACTTTGGCCACCTGATGTGAGAACTGACTCATTGGAAAAGGCCCTGATGCTGGGAAGATTGAAGGCAGGAGGAGACAGGGACAAAAGAGGATGAGATGGTTGGATGGCATCACCGACTCAACAGCCACTGAGTTTGAGTAATCTCCGGAAGTTGGTGGTGGACAGGGAAGCCTGGAGTTCTGCAGTCCTTTGTAGGTCACAAAGGGTCTGGCATGACTCTGTAACTGAACTGAAATGAACTGCCCATTTCACATAAAAAGTTGGTGATGGACCGGGAAGCTTGGCATGCTGTAGAATTTTTGTAGGTCACAAAGAGTCAGGCATGACTGAGCAACTTAATAAACACACATGAAATATGTTTTCTGTCAATTACTCTTCACTTCTAGGACAAATCAAAATTTTGTAATTATTTCAAATAATGTTACTAATATTTCAATAGTCAGTCTTATTTGATAGACTAAATCATAGATGTTATAATATTTAGATATGTATCCTGGCCACAGTTACCCATTTGTTTTAGCTTCTAGTATACCCTGTTTCACCATCATTCATACTTTCTGTGTCCTGGTTCATTTCCCTTCATTTTCACTGAAAGACTAAGTTTTCCACTGATGATGCAAAGTAAAGCACAGTCATCAGTGAATCTTACAAACTTTCTGAAATGAGAAAAGCATTTGATTAAATTAAGCAGGTAGTATTCACCTGGTCAAAAATATATTGCTAATCAAATTCCTAGGTAAACAAATTTAGAATTTTAGCTGGAGAAGAAAAATTTCTCTCCATGCAATATGAACACAAGGTTAAGATTGGCTCTCCTGATATAGCAGGCTATATGGCAATGACACAACATATACACATAATGTTCAGTAAGTTTACATTTGGTTAGACACATTTTAAAATGTATTATGTTATCTCCCAGATGAAATAAATAAGAAGCTCTCCTCTACCTATAGCAGGCTCTCTCAGCATAGAACACTGTTCCCTGGAAGCAGGTACTATGACACATTTTTAATCAGAGTTCTACTAATTAATCCCCCTGGAATGGTACATCTGAGAGAAGCAAATGCATCCTTTCATTAAAATCCAAGTCTCTCCCATAAAAACTAGTAATTTCTGTTTTCATTTGCAGAAAAGATGATGGAAATTCACCAAGTTGGCTCCTAGTGTGGTATTTAAGGAGTAAGCGTGAAGGTCAGAAAGCAAATTAACACAGACCTCAATCAGATGTTGAATAGCTTCTTACTGACAAGTGTAGGAGGAGAATTAGTTATTTAATTCCAGATGAATAAAACCATTTAGTTGAAATGAGACAAGTCACTGAGTAAACAGTTTAACTGCATCAGCATGAGGCTTAATAATATTTTATTTGTTTAACCAAAAATCAACAAAGGAAATAGCATAGAAACCACTTTTCACTACCATTGGTAACTAACATTGTTTCTGTATCTCGTGCCTCTAATAGTCAGGAAATGTGTGATTTATTGCTGTTGAATTAGAGATCTGTTTTCAACACAATTCAATTAATGTGATTAGCATTTATACAACAATAATGTGGTTGCAAGAAGTGCAATATGATAAGGTAGAATAAGATACAGTTGAAAGTATATAAAACTACAAAATCATCCTGAAGAAATGAAGGCAGAGTGTCCCTTTGCAAACTACCTCCAAATTCCAGCTCCAAACTTCTCCAATGACCCTCCAATGTGAAGATGCTTTCTCAAGATTATATAAGCTAATGAAATCATTTATCTATACAGACTCTACTTTAGGCTCATAATGTTGTAGTATACCAACCCAACTAAGGCATAACCAAGCAAAATGACTTATGAAATCTGAATAAAATTCAAATCACTGAGAGGAAAAAGTCTAATCCACTATTTTACATAAAAAAGAGAAGAAACCTGCATGAATACTAGATTTTTATGCAGCTATTAAAAATGTGTATTTTTTAAGAAACATGGTTAAAATTTATGCCACTTTAAATTCAAAGCAAAAAAAAAACAACAATATATACAACAAACTGTAACTATCTGAAAATGTGTGCATAAGTGGATAAGGACAAGAAAGGAATACACAAGGATAAAAATAGTTGCTCCGTTAGGTTTATATAATTTTGGAATTTTTCTCTTTCAAAGACTCCTTTAGTATTATTGATACATCAACTTATTCAATAAAGTCCAATGAACAGAAAATCCAAACAAAAAATCAAAAAAATCAACATAGCTAACAAAAATTTTAACCCATGGCTCAGTAAAATTTTCATTTCAAGCATTATACTTTAATATCACAAAAACTGTGTCACACAATGTATAGGTTAAATGAAACAGTCTTGTTATGGTTGGGTCCTCTCTCTTCCCACTGTCTCAGAATATTTGAAAAAAGGGCAGAACAAATAGACAGTGGTATTCATTAGGAGGACTTCTATCATAGCGAAGTTTTTACTTTTAAACATTAGAATTGCTCATTTGAATATCATCCTCAGGGTCTTATTGATCTTTGTGTTCTTAGTTTAGGTTATTATTATATCTGAACACAAACTTTTTGGCTACAATCTTTGTATAATAGCAACAGTGAATAACATTTATTGGAGATTTCAGAATAATTACATAGTCCATTATTGAAAACATAATACTCAGTGATTTTTATAAAACTGGTCTACTAAGATGATATGAAACTTTCCAAGTATTTAGTAAGTTTGTAAAAAAAATTTGAAAATATACTTTGTGTATGCTAACTGACTTTTCAGGTCTCTAAAACGAGAGAAATAAACCAGTAATGTATTCTACAAAGAATGTACTCCCAAGAAGTTTGGTAATAACAAACACTATGAGAACAACATAAAGACTATTCTTGCATTTCATTACTATCCTTTCATAAATATAAGCGGAAGCATATGTGCACATACACACACACTCTTATGAGTGGTAGTATAACTATGCATTTAGTAGAGGCAGCGTGTTATAATAGCAACTAATGATGACAGATAATTGGTGTGAACTTTCATCCAAGACAATTTCCGACAAAATCAACCAGGCATCTGATAAATGCTGTTTATGTTTTCAACAGAACGAACTGATTTGGCATCACAGGAATTTTTGAATCTTTAGAAGAGAGTTCATCCTAAATTGCTTCTCTAATGTTCATGAGAAGAAAATCTTTTCTCAATATCTTGAAGAAAAATCTGTGGGCTAAATAATGCATCACTGCTCTAAGCTAATTTGACATATAGGATTATAATTTTATAGCACTTCTAGAGCATATAGTATATTTGTTTCATATAAATCAGACAATAAAGGTTAGGATATTCCCACCCTGGATTACAGTATGTAACATCTTATAGAAAAAAAGAAGTAATTTACAGGTTAGCCCTATTAGACTTGTTTTATATGCAGAGGAAAACTGAAGGTATGATAAAGTTGAGTTTTTTAAAACATGTAGCCACACTACCCACACCAGCGGTCCTATTGATGATACAGAAGGGCATTACCATCCGCCTCCCCTACCTGATGGCAGCAAAACTCTGCTATCCCTGCAAAGGGAGTGCCAACTAGGCTAGTGTTCCCTGGCGCCCTACTCAGCAGCAGTAGTAGCAGATCTAAGTCTTGCATCTCCCAGCCATTCACACAGCAGCAAAAAGCAACCAAAATCTCCAGTCTCCCAGCTCTATACTCATGAGAACAAGAGGGTCCAGACTTGATGTCTCCCATCTAACTACTCAACAGTAGGGAAAGAAATAACAGGCTTGATATCTTCCTGACTCCAAATATAGTAGTAGATGGTGACTTAGAAACAACATTTATCAACACTTCCATCCAATGACAAAAGGTAGCCCGGGCAGCTGTCACCACCACCCCCCGCCCCCAGCAACAGGGGCAGAGATTGAGCAGGAAGTTGACTGGCAAGGCAACTCAGCACAGAACAGGATAAATGCTCGGTTCCACAAACCCAGTGTTACTCAGTCTCCCAGTGGCATATCAAGAGGCCTAGGGAATCCCTTTTTCCTACATGGGATAACCAACAGGGACTGCGGCATAGGAAAAACGCTTCATCTGGCAATTAGTAATTATCTTGAAGCAAATGAAAAAAATTACAAAATCTCAGCAAAGAAACAGAAGCAGGGAAAATAACCAGATGGAATTAAAACGCTGGAAAAGACAAGAAAAGAAAAAGAAAAGGAATCAAAACCTTACTGAATGGTAAGGAATACAATACAGGAATGGAGAACACAGAGAAAAGATTCAGTAAACCCCAGAACATAGAATTAGAACTCACACAAATTGAAAACCACTCACACACACACACACAAAAGAACAGGGCCTCAGAGACCTGGGAGGCAATAACAAAAGATCTGATATTTGTATCACTGGATGAGGAAAAGAGAATGGTATTCCAAAAGAAGTTAAATCCTTAAAAATGACTAAAGAAAACTATCCAAAAAAGAAAAAAAAATAAAAGCAGAAGAAGGTGTGGAACTTCAGAAAGGAAAAGGAGGAATAAAAGAATGAATAATAAGAGATGACTATAAGGTGAGTTTCTTAAATCATATTTGATGTCATACTCAATGTTTTTACATTTATGTATTTTAATATCTATAGCAACCATAAAGAAAGCTATAGGGTGATATAGTTTTTAAAAACTATATCAAAATCAAGATTTACGAAAGTATCCAAATCATTATAGGAAGAAAAGAACAGAGAAACTGAGAGGGGGAGAAAACAGTAAATATATATTAAAATGGCAGGCTTACACATAACATATCAATAATTTACCTATAAATGGCATAAGTACACAAAAGACAGAGATCAGCGGAGTGGATAAAAACCAGTACACAACTATATGCTATTTACACAAAATTCACTTCAAACAAAGAAGATTGAGTATAAAGGGATGGAAAATATATATAATTGAAACACCAAAATAAATGGGAGTAGCTATGTTAATATCAGCTAAAGCATTATACATTTCAGAGCAAAAAAATTATTAAGGATGAAGAGGGACATTAAACAATAATGAAAGGATAAATCCATCAAAAATATATAGAGATCCTAAATGTGTGTATAGCAAACAAGAGGCTCAAAACAGGTGAAGCAAAATCTGAGCTGTACACAGAAATAGATAAATTCATGATTATACTTAAGAAATTCAATACCTCAGTTGCACCAATTAATAAACTAAACAGAAATCAGGAAAGACATAAAAAAATGAACAATATGCAGTCAACCAACAGCACCTAATTAACATTTATAGAACACTCCCACACTATAGTAAGATAGGTATTATTTCCAAGCACCCACTAAACATTCACAAGATATACCATATACTGAATAACAAAGCACATCTCAGTAAAATTGTATAGAATATGTTCTCTGAATATAATTGAATCAAACTAAAAATTAATAGAAAGAACACAATATCTTTTAAAGACAAAAAATTAAACATTGTACATCCAAATAACCATCAATCAAAAAGAAAGTCTCTTGCTAAATCTCAGAAAGTACTAGCAATTAAAGAAGATGAACAAACAATATATCTAAATTTGTAGTATACAATTAAATCAATGCTGAGTGGGAAATTTATAGCACTAAATGTATACAACGGAAAAGAGAACAGGCATCAAGTAAATAGGCTTAGTTCCTTCCTCAAGATGATAAAAAAAAGGAAGAGCAAAATAAACCTGAGAAAACATAAGGAATGGAATAATAAAGAAAATAAATCAATAAATTTAAAAATATAAAAATAGAGAAAATTTAAAAAAAAACAAAAGGTTGGATCTTTGTGGCTAGTTGGCATTTTGACTAATGAGGTAAAAAATCTTCTACAAAATTAGGATTTGCTATGTACTATATAAAGTCTTTCCAACTGGTGCTAGTGGTAAAGAAACTGCTTGCCAATGCAGGAGATGTAAGAGACATGGGTTTGATCCCTGGGTCAGGAAGATCCCTGGAGAAGGAAATGGCTGCCCGCTTCAGTATTCTTCATGGAGAATCTCATGGACAGAGGAGCCCCATGGATGGGCTATAGTCCATAAGGTTGCAAAGAGTTGGACATGACTGAAGTGACTTTGCACACACACACACATATTAAAAATAAATATAGATGCAATTATCAGTTAAACTAATAAACTACAACTCCCAAACTGATTCTGTGATTTTGAAAGTTAGAAGAAAAATAGATATTATATCAGAAGTCATTATTGAATCTACACAGAAAAATCTGTGATGGATTTTTAGAATATGGCTACTCAAACTCCTAACCACTCACACCTTCTTCTCTCCCAATAATTTGTAATTACTGAAGCTTTATGATTTCAAATAACAATTCAATATGCTAAAGACTCA
>ML664659.1:539226-569234 GCA_007570785.1 Antilocapra americana | reverse complement strand
TTTCACTGTTTCATCATGGATAGATAATTGCCACTGATTATCTGCCAAGTTGTACCTAAGCCTTCTTAGAGATCTCAGTGTTTAAATTCATTCCAGGATGACTTTCTCTCTGAAAAGAAAGAATTCCAGGAGAAATTATAATATAGACGAATAAAGGGAGTGAAAAACTGTAGTGCATAAATAATGATGAGTCCCCTAGAATTTTCAGTTCATAAAAACAAGGCAAGGTTAAACAAAGGCAAATCTATTGGCAGTCTAGTTGCACACTGCCCCACCCATTTATTAGAAATGCCCTTGAAGGCCAGAATATTTTTCTACTGCTACCTTCAGTGATATTCTTTGAATGACTGCTATTCACATTGATGTTCTTTTCAAACAGAATTTTACAAAAGGCTGCACTCTCGAAATTTCAGCATACAGTTATAATCCCAGGACCACAGGACAATAGTGAGACTTTAATTACTTGGTGGTCACCTAGTAGCTAGATATTTAGTTGACTATGGTAATAATCATCTGCAAAGAGCTACTGCTTCCTCCTCTTTGATAAAAAATCATTCAAATAAAATAACAGAGAAAAATAAAACCTGAGTAAGTCTTTAAAGAAACAAGACTGAAACTCTATTACACTTCATCCCACCATAGGAAAAGATATATATTACCTAATCAAACAACCCCTGATATATTTTCCTCCATGGAAACAAAGGAAAATTTACCCAACGCAATGATTAATCTTGATTATTAAGATTTTCTGAGTGCATTTAAGCAAATATTTATATAGTACCTATATCATACAAGGGGCTTCCCTCGTACCTCACTGGTAAAGAATCCACTTGCCTATGCAGGAGACGTGGGTTTATACTTATGTCAGCAGGATCCCCTAGGAAATGGCAACCTACTCCAGTATTTTTGTCTGGGGAATCCCATGGATAGAGGAGCCTGGTGGGTTAGAGTCCATAATGTTGCAAGAGTTCTATATAACTTAGCAACTAAACAATTTCATCCAAGTCACTCAATGTGGCCAACTCTTTGCAACCCCATGGACTGTAGCATGTCAGGCCTCCCTGTCAATCACCAGCTCCCAGAGTTTACTCAAACTCATGTCCATTGATTCGGTGATGCCATCCAACCATCTCATCCTCTGTTGTCCCCATCTCCTCCTGCCTTCAACCTTTCCAGCACCAGGATCTTTTCAAATGAGTCAGTTCATCGCATCATGTGGCTAAAGTATTGGAGATTCAGCTTCAACATCAGTCCTTCCAATGAATACTCAGGATTGATTTCCTTTAGGATGGACTGGTTGGATCTCCTTGGAGGCCAAGGGACTCTCAAGAATCTTTTCCAACACCCCAGTTCAAAAGCATCAATTCTTCAGCATTCAGCTTTCTTTAGAGTCCACCTCTCACATCCATACATGACCACTGGAAAAATAATAGATTTGACTAGATGGACTTTTGTTGGCAAAGTAATGTCTCTGCTTTTTAATATGCTGTCTAGGTTGATCATAGCTTATCTTCCAAAGAGCAAGCATCTTTTAATTTCATGGCTGCAGTCACCATCTGCAGTGATTTTGGAACCCCCAAATTAAAGTCTGACACTGTTTCCATTGTTTCCTCATCTATTTGTCATGAAGTGATGGGGCCAGATGCCATGTTCTTAGTTTTCTGAATGTTGAGTTTTAAGCCAATTTTTTCACTCTCTTCTTTCACTTTCATCAAGAGGCTCTTTAATTCTTCTTCACTTTCTGCCATAAGGGCGGTATCATCTGTGTATCTGAGGTTATTGGTATTTCTCCCTGAAATTTTGATTCCAGCTTGTGCTTCATCCAATCCAGCATTTCTCCTGAAGGGCCAGTAAGGGACAAATATATGTGATATGGCTTATACATCTTAGAACTTAAAATCTAGAAGAAAAAAGCAGACATGTAGATGGGTGTATATTAGAGTTACTTAGACATAGTAGAATGTTCACAATCAAGAAAAAGAGGAGCAAAGAGAAAATAGTTTCCTACCAGGAGATGGGTTTGAGTAGGTCCTTGAGAGAAGATTTAAGACATAAAAGAAAAAATTCTAGGCATAGGTGGGACGTGAGAAAAAAAATGAGAACCAGAATTTGGATGATATATTGACTAGAATATAAAAGAGGAGATGGACGAAGTATTACAAGGCACAAATAGGTTACATTTTATGAATGACTGAAATGCTTATGAAAGGTGGGAAATATGAGAAAATGGTAATGATGACTACAATTTTAATGTGTGGTGACTGGACAGATGGTAAAATCATAAGAGAGAATAGATGAGATTAAGAATAGATGTTTGAAGAAGTAATGATATATTAGACTTTAAACATATTGAGGTTGAACTACACAAATATATTCATAAAAATCACATTTATAAAATCAGTCTCAAATGCATGTCCACAATTTAATATAAGAGTGATATTTAGACAAGTGAGCACTGAATAAAGGGAAGAGTTGAATTCAGTAGAATAGACACACCATGCCCCCCAAAACACAGCATACATGTCAGTTATGGATAGAGGTCTGGGGAACCAAAACTTTATGAAGCATATCAAAAAAAGAGTTGTCTGTGAAGAACATGAAAATAAAAAGCCAGAGTAAAGTTAAGAGAAGAATGTAAAGAAAACTTTGCCAGACCAAAATAGATGCATTCTAAAAAGAACATAGTTAATAGTATCATTCCTATTGTTATAAGACTATCAATAGAATACATTTTAAAAAATTCTAAATTTATAAATACATATACATGTGCTTCCCAGATAATGCTAGCAGTAAAGAAACTGCATGCCAGTGCAGGAGACATAAGAGATGCGAGTTTGATCCCTGGGTCAGAAAGATTCCCTAGAGGAGGGCATGGCAACCCACTCTAGTATTTTCGCCTGGAGAATCCCATGAACAGAAGAGCCTGGCAGACTACCATTCATAGGGTAACAAAGAATCAGACACGACTGAAGCAACTTAGCACACACATACATATATACAGACTTTGCTGTTTTGTTTCTAAATCATGTCAGGAACCTGGTGGGCTATAGTCCATGAGGTTGCAGAAGAGTCAGACATGTCTTAGCAACTAAACAACATACACATACACACGTATATAAAAGCACATTTAAGCACAGGTGACGAATGAATGTGAATGTAATTACACATATAAGAATTATATATACATATGTATATTTAGATATAGATCTCTAGTTCTGTCTACATTAACTAAGAGTAAAGGTTACGATAAGCTTACCCAACTCAACTTCTTTGAAACTTTATTCCGTCTCAGGATTTACAATGTCTATTCATAATACCTGGGTGTAAATAAGGCCCAATGAGGCCTAATTCTTCCTTTCTATCTCTTTGCAAAATCCAGTGGCTAACAGCTCAACCAGAAGCCAAATAGAAACCTCTATATAGTATTTGTATGTCTCAGATGCTATCACACTGCCTACTGTAGCTTGAAAGAAAAGATACACTATGGACACTTTTTAAACCTGCATATTGGATAGTCCTTGTACAATCATTTAAACCACTCTGAATAGTTCATTGTGAAATGAAGGTTGTGAATGAATTATTCACTGAAGCACCTGGCCAATGTCTTCAGAGCAGATACCAGAAGAGCTTATTGCTTAAAATGGTTTCTGTTCAAAAAATAGTTTGAAAAGAAATCCTACTTTAAACATATTCAAGAGTGTCATTATTGTTTATTTAAAGCCTTACGAAAAATTGAAGACTTCCTTACTAGATCTCTTTCAAGGACATAAAAAAAAAAACAGATTATAATTCCTAACAGATTCCGTGTGACATAGGGATCAAAGCAGGAAGAATATTTAGAAAATAAGTATTTTCTGTTTATCACTCAAATACATGTTTATTACTTATTAAGCTTGCAGACTGTGCTTTGTTCATAGGATATCAAGAGCTTTATATTAATAAAAATATACTTAAAACACGTAATCAGGTTTAAACTTCAAAACGTTTTAAGCGTTAATCACAGGGAGGTAAGCTAAATCAATTGCTTTTATAGAGAAGTCCTCTAATTAGGCTCAAAGGGTGATTTACATTAACATGTTGCTTTTGAAACTAATCTGTACATGGGGGAATAATTTATGGACTTGCTACATGTTATTCCTTACTTCCAAATGATACCACATTCACTTTTACCTCTAAAAAAGACAGTAAGGAAATTCCATCAGAGGAACAAAGTATGCTGCTGCTGCTGCTGCTGCTGCTGCTGCTAAGACATTTCGGTTATTACTGAATCTGTGTGACTCCATAGACGGCAGCCCACCAGGCCCCCCCATCCCTGGGATTCTCCAGGCAAGAACACTGGAGTGGGTTGCCATTTCCTTCTCCAGTGCATGAAAGTGAAACGTGAAAGTGAAGTCACTCAGTTGTGTCCGACCCTTAGCAACTCCATGGACTGCAGCCCACCAGGCTCCTCCGTCCATGGGGTTTTCCAGGCAAGAGTACTGGAGTGGGGTGCCATTGCCTTCTCCAGGAACAAAGTATATTTCATGGCAAAGTTGATACAAAATCAAGATCTATCTGCATTCCCGTCTGGAATAGATATGTAACTTGTTAGAAGGGTTCTTACTTCAAAGACTTTTGAGAAGGCTTGCTTTCGTCAAATATCACAAATTACAGACTTTTTCCCACCATATTCTAACTCAGTATTTCCACAGCTCTGGTCTCAAAGCAATGCAAATTGCAGCCAGGGTTTTAAAATATTCAAAGACTTTTATCTGCAAGAAGGCTAGGAGGTATGGTTAGGCAGAACTCTTGAGGATGTAGCACCATGATACAGTTTTCAATACTCATGTATTCACAGTGCAACAATCCTTGTTCTGCTCCCTTGGTTTTGACTAAGAAGTTAAATGATTCCAATTTATTTGAGAGTTTCCTTTTTCCCTTGAGATAATCAGTCTTTGAGTCAGAAAGTGATACATTTCACAGAACGAAGAAAAAATTCAAGCTATAAAGAATTCATAAAATCTTTGTGAGTAAGTAGACTGAAAATCCATTTATGTACCTGAAAAGGTATTTCTACTTTGAGTAGGTAAAGGCAAGTTAACTGACTTGTTGAACAGAGATAGCATTCGGGTGCTGTTTCAAAACCATTCTACTTATACAATATACCTGTTGAGGCTGCAGCAGTTTTAACTCATATGGCAACCTAGTGACATCTACTCTAGTTAAGCTTATCCTATTCAGATCACTCATTTGCCTTGTGTGGATTGACATCTAATTTTTAACCATATTCATTTGCACTCACTTATTTCATAATGCCTAGTTAAGTGTTCTAACTTTCAATATCATCTGCACAGAGCAGACATGCAATAGATATTTATGCTTAGTAACACAATCAACAAAAACAAAGTGAGCAGTCAATAAATACTGCTGATAGACTATTGTTGTTATTCTAAACATTTCTCCAGATATCATTTAAGAGAGTTATTTTTCAAGTCAGTGATTTATTTGATATCATTCATCATGTGTAAGTAATGAAAAGTAGAATGGCATATTAATTTATTTTGAAATAAGCCTTCGAGCTTATCACATTTAAGAATCTCTTCCAAATGACTGTTGCTGACCCTAGCATCAACTAGCACCATTTTTAGTGAAACTCTCTCTTGTCCAAATTCAATGAATACTCTCCTTTCAAACTTCATCATCATCTAAATTTCGTTATGAGCTAAACTCGTTCAACTTCACCTGGACATGAAGAGAGGATAAACAGGTACTGTACATAAAAAATATTTCATATCCTGCATGACAGGAATTTAATAGAATAAATTAGTTTCTGTCAGTAAGAAAAAAATCTCAATGTAATAAAGGCCAATTTTAATTTAGAGGGAATATAACTTTAAATTAGTGAAATCAAGGGAGAGTTGCCAAACATAAATAATTTGGTAGTGGTGCATATAAATATCAGTAGTGTACTGCAATATTCTGAATAACTTCATACAAAGTATACCTGAACTGAATAAGTCATGCCTAATAGAACAAGACTGGGAGCTGATTGTGGCTCAGATCATGAACTCCTTATTGTCAAATTCAGACTTAAATTGAAGAAAGTAGGGAAAACCACTAGACCAGTCAATTATGAGCTAAATCAAACACCTTACTATTGTACAGTGGAAGTGAGAAATACATTTAAGGGACTAGATCTGATAGATAGAGTGCCTAATGAACTATGGACGGAGGTTTGTGACACTGTACAGGAGACAGGGATCAAGACCATCCTCATGGAAAAGAAATGCAAAAAAGCAAAATGGATGTCTGAGGAGGCCTTACAAATAGCTGAGAAGAG
Source organism: Antilocapra americana (assembly GCA_007570785.1). Classification (NCBI taxonomy): domain Eukaryota; kingdom Metazoa; phylum Chordata; class Mammalia; order Artiodactyla; family Antilocapridae; genus Antilocapra; species Antilocapra americana. The sequence continues at coordinate 562,915 of ML664659.1, read as the reverse complement.
AAGAGAAGTGAAAGGCAAAGGAAAAAAGGAAAGATATTCCCATCTTAATGCAGAGCTCTAAAGAATAGCAAGGAGAGATAAGAAAGACTTCCTCAGTGATCAATGCAAAGAAATAGAGGAAAACAACAGAATGGGAAAGACTAGAGATCTCTTCAAGAAAATTAGAGATACCAGGGAACAGTTCATGCAAAAATGCGCTTGGTAAAGGAAAGAAATGGTATGGACCTAACAGAAGCAGAAGGTATTAAGAAGAGGTGGCAAGAATACACAGAAGAAGTGTACAAAAAAGATCTTCATGATCCTGATAATCACGAAGGTGTGATCACTCACCTAGAGCCAGACATCCTGGAATGTGAAGTCAAATGGGCATTAGAAAGCAGCACTACGAACAAAGCTAGTGGAGGTGATGGAATTCCAGTTGAGCTATCTCCAATTCTGAAAGATGCTGCTGTGCAAGTGCTGCGCTCAATATGTCAGCAAATTTAGAAAACTCAGCAGTAGTCATAGGACTGGAAAAGGTCGGTTTTCATTCCAATCAAAAAGAAGGCAACATCGAAGAATGCTCAAACTACCGCACAAGTGCACTCATCACACACGCTAGAAAAGTAATGCTCAAAATTCTCCAAGCCAGGCTTCAGCAATGTGTGAACTGTGAACTTCCAGATGTTCAAGCTGGTTTTAGAAAAGGCAGAGGAACAAGAGATCAAGTTGTCAACATCTGCTGGATCATCAATAAAACAAGAAAGTTCCAGAAAAGCATCTATTTCTGCTTTATTGACTATGCCAAAGTCTTTATCTGTGTGGATCACAATGAACTGTGGAAAATTCTTCAAGACATGGGAATACCAGACCACCTGACCTGTCTCTTGAGAAACCTGTATTCAGGTAAGGAAGCAAAAGTTAGAACTGGACATGGAACAACAGACTGATTCCAAATAGGAAAAGGAGTACATCAAGGCTGTATATTGTCACCCTGCTTATTTAACTTCTATGCAGAGTACATCATGAGAAACGCTGGGCTGGATGAAGCACAAGCTGGAATCAAGATTGCTGGGACAAATATCAATAACCTCAGATATGCAGACGATACCACCTTTATGGCAGAAAGTGAAGAGGAACTAAAAAGCCTCTTGATGAAAGTGAAACAGGAGAGTGAAAAAATTGGCTTAAAGCTCAACATTCAGAAAACTGAGATCATAGCATCCAGTCCCATCGCTTCACGGCAAATAGATGGGGAAACAGTGTCAGATTTTATTTTTTTGCACTCCAAAATCACTGCAGATGGTGACTGCAGCCATGAAATTAAAAGACGCTTACTCCTTGGAAGGAAAGCTATGACCAACCTAGATAGCATATTAAAAAGCAGAGACATTACTTTGCCAACAAAGGTCTGTCTAGTCCAGCCTATGGTTTTTCCAGTAGTCATGTATGGATGTGAGAGTTGGACTGTGAAGAAAGTGAACGCCGAAGGATTGATGCTTTTGAACTGTGGTGTTGGAGAAGACTCTTGAGAGTCCCTTGGACTTCAAAGACCTCATCCATTGTAAAGGATATCAATCCTTGGTGTTCATTGGAGGGACTGATGTTGAAGCTGAAACTCCAGTACTTTGGCCACTTCTTGCAAAGAGCTGACTCAGTGCAGAAGACCCTGATGCTGGTAAGGATTGGGGGCAGGAATAGAAGGGGACAACAGAGGATGAGATGGCTAGATGGCATCACCGACTCAATGGACGTGAACTTGGGTAAACTCTGGGAATTGAGGATGGACACGGAGGCCTGGTGTGCTGCAATTCATGGGGCCGCAAAGAGTTGGACATGACCGTGTAACTGAACTGAACTGAATAGAACAAATTTTACAAAATTGTAATAAAATACCATCTATTCACTTCTAAAAGAATCTCTTAGAAATTGGTATTATCAATCTCTGACACCAATCGTGGCTGGCACTATCCCATCAGAATATGGAGTAGCTTAAGTGTTTGTTGTACACAAGAACACCACAGTGGGTCTCACAGTTAATGCCCTCTTTGATTGATTTTACCATGCATTCTCTCTAAATTAAGGTTGGTCTGTTTTACCTACAATTATTCTATTCTTTACAGAAACTGTCGTTATTCTCACAAAGACAATGTCAATTTTCTAATTCTATCTACAGACTCCCTAAGACGGCCCCCCACAGCTCACAAAGCAAATAAGCATTCTAAAGTAGTAAAATCATCCAACGGTCTTACTCATATTTTTCTAACTTTCATTTAAACATAGTCACGGGCTTCCCTGGTGGCTCAGTCAATAAAGAACTTGCCTGTCAATGCAGGAGACTGGGGTTCAATCCCAGGGACAGGAAGATCCCCTGGAGAAGGAAATGGCAACCCACTCCAGTATTCTCACCTGGAGAATTCCATGGACAGAGGAATCTGAAGGCCTATAATCCATGGGATCGCAGGAGTCAGATGCAACTTAGAAACTAAGCAACCACCAACAAACATAATCAAAAATAATATGCCCCCCCTGTAAAAAAAAACTGCAAATTTACACTATGTTGAACAAATATGGGTCCTGAAAACAATCCTTTATTACCAAGACATTTAAGAGTATATAAATCCCAAGATCCTCAGAAGCCTTTTTTAAAACTAGACCTATCTTCTGAGGTAAAAATGCTTCCAGTGGGCCCTCTTCCCAGAAATAAGTTGGATGGCATATGATCTATCAATTGTTAGCCTACTAAAAAGCACCTGGTAATCAGTCTACTCCAGCATAAGGTGTAGCAAACATGCATGAATCTCTCCTTATGCATTTATATTGAACTTCTAAAAGGCTTCTGCTTTTGTGCCTCCACATTTTCCTAATTATTTTAATTGCCTGAGCAATTATCATTTGTCAGTTCAGAAATTAAAGGGAAACAATGATAAATACCAGACTTTGGGTATTTATTCTTGGCACTAATAACTTTTTGCTTATTACCTCAATTTGAATGGCAATATTTTAATTGGGTGAGAATTATTTTTAATTCAACAGGTAGCTAAACTCTTGTATGCTTTCCCTAAAATGATGCCTCTCAGGTGAGATGACCTACATGTAGAAAAAGCCCATTGAAAGTTTTCCTTTCATAGAAATACATAGAGCCAGAGGTACACATTTCATTTCCAAGTCTGCATGGGATGGGAGGTAGATACAGTGGGGAAAAATATCTAAACTAAAAAACAAAATATAAATATGCATAGGAGACTTTCCCTATTGGTTATGATTTCGACATTCACAAAGGAGTATCTTTCCCATTCTAAGAATAAGAAGTTGTACAAACTATAATAATCATATGTTTAACACATGAGAGGACTAAGGATGCAAAGAAAACCAAATAATCTAAGTTACATAAAGTCATAGACCTTCTTAGGAGAGAAGAAACAACTGATTTATTCTCTGAGCAAAGCAAGAGGAGCAACAAACTTGTCATAGACTGGAGAAAAGATAAACCAACCAAAATATTAACTTTTAACCACTACACTTGGGCTGGAATGATGGAGTAAAATCTAGCAAATCCCTAAGTCACAGGACAATCTGCTGATGTTTCCTATGGAACCTTCACTAAATGCACAGTGGGAGCAAACCAAAAGCTAGTGACAAGGTAGAAGACCTAAGAGAGACTTCAAAGGTGAACAGGGCCCAAACTGAGTTAATGACACCAACACATCAAAGGTTGAGACTTTAACTAAAACACCAGGCTTCACCAAGTGTAAGTAATGGCCCAGCAAAGGCTTTACCTAAACCTAGACTTACAAAGCCAGCAGAAAAACTTTACAGCAAAGAGAATTACACTAAGATTTAAAATACTGGTATTTGAGCTATACAGGAGGAAAAAAGCCTCCGTGATTTAGAAATTTGACATGCGCGCTAAGTGGCTTCAGTCGTGTCTGACTCTTTGTGACCCTGTGGACTCTAGCCCACCAGGCTCCTCTGTCCATGGGATTTTCCACGTAATACTGGAGTGGGTTGCCATGCCCTCCATTAGGGTATCTTCCCCACTTAGGTATCGAACCCATGTCTCTTATGTCTTCTGTATTGGGAGGCAGGTTCTTTACTGCTAGCACCACCTGGGAGGCACAGAGAGATCACCAGAATCTTACCAGTGTACGGGTAACAAACTGAATAAGGGAAATTCCTGACCCCACCTTAAAATATTTGGTACGATGATGAAGTAATGAACTGACATTAACTATATGTACAAAAAGGGCTTCCCTGGTGGCTCAGTGGTAAAGACTTCTCCTATTAATGCAGGAGATGCAGGTTCAATTCCCAGGTTGGGAAGAAGAGAACATGGAGGAGAAAATGGCAACCCACTCCAGTGTTCTTGCCTGGGAACTCCCATGGACAGAGGAGCCAGGCAGGCTATAGTCTATGGGGTCACAAACAGTCAGACATGACTGAGCATATATATCTACAACAAAGTCCAGATCCAGATAGTCTTCCCTGATATGAGGAGAATGAGATCAGAATTCAAGGAGACTGAGACATCTAAAAATTTAGAAGAATACCAAATTGAAAGTAAAACCCAGAGAACACACTCCAGAAAACTGCATCGTTAGATAAATTCTAAGGGGAATGACCATGGAATGAAATTTCAAAAGGTCAGGCAAAGAACAAATATCAGATAAAAACAACTGCTAGAGGGGAACAGCAAACAGAACAATTATGACTGTTCATACGAGACTGAGACAATCAGAGTAGAAAGAACTCATTGAACAACACCTGAAGCATTCAGTATGAACATAAGGAAGGTTATGACATCATCTTGAACTTAACTGGTACTATTAAATACTACTTTAGATCTACACTAAGAAAGCTTTAAAAAAGATTCAGAAGGATATAACTGACTCAAATACCTTCACCACTTGTCAGAACAAAGTTCATCATCTTTTATATAGAGACGTATAAGCAGTCACACAACAAAACAATATTCACAATATTCAGGATAGAATAAAATCTAATAGACATGCAACAGTGCAGGAAATTTGTTGGCTAGGGGCTAGAGGGAGGGGGAAATGTGAAATTGTTTCTCAACGGGTATAGAATATCAGTTATAAAGCAGGGATAAGTTACAGAGATCTATTAAAAAACTTACTACTTCTAGTCAATAATGCAATACATCACACTTAAACATGTTTAAGTTTAAGGATAAAACTCATGTAAAGTATTCTTATAACATGCAAATCGCACAAATATACACAACACAAAGAACTTTCTTAAGGTGATGAATAGGTCAGTACTCTAACTGTGGTACTGGTTATAGTTGAATTGATGTATGCATATGTCCAAACGCATCAAGATGCATGCATTAAATGTTAGCAAATTTTAGAGTCTATCTCAATAGAGCTTAGAAAGAAAATATAAACATATAACTATAAACCAAAGTTTCCTTTGACTAACAAATAACTACAGTCTTTGTTGCTAAAATGACAGAAAATTATTTTCTTAAAAGTCTTGCGGCCAGAAGTCTAAAATAAGAATGCTAGCAGATTCTCTCTCCTCAAGGCTCTAGGAAGTATTCTTCCATGTTTCTTCCAGCTTCTGGTGTCTGTTGGCTTTCCTTGACTTTTCTTGTCTGCATCATTCCAGTCTCTGTCTCTGTGGTTACATTGCCTCCTACGCTTCATGAATCATAAACCCTTCTTCTGTCTTTATCTCATAAGGACACAGGCCATTGGATGTAGGGTTACATGGATAACCAAGATAACCACATACTGAGGTCTTTAATTATATTAACAAAGATACTTTTACCCAAATAAGAAAACTTTCACAGGTCCTAGGTAGATATATCTTTGGGGGCCACCTGTCAACCTACTCTAGCATCTAATAACAGAGAGCCAAAATATAGGAAGCAAAACTGATACACTTGAAAAGGAAAATGGACAGTTCAACAATAATAGATAGGGACTCCAATACTCCAATTTTCAATGATGAATAGAACTACAAGGCACAGTATCATCAAGGAAATCACATGACTATATAACAACTAGATCTAACAAATATTTATAGAAACTTGCACCCAACAACAGCAAAAAGCTATTTTTTCTCAAATATTCATGGGATATTCCTCCAGGATAGATGACACTTTCAGCTAAAACACAAATATCAACAAAGTCTTGAACCCATACAAATACAGTAGATGGAATTAGAAATCATTAGGAATCAAAGAAATTTAGGAAATCTAAAATATGTGGAAATTAAACACACTAATATTTACTAAATGAGTCAAATAATAGATCACAAGGGGAATTAGAAAATATCTTGAGATGAATGAAAACTTAAAAATAGTAAAATGCAGCTAAAGTAGAGCCTACAGAGGAATCTATGGATACCGTTTATATATTAAAAAGATCTCCAAATAATAACCTAATCTTTCACCTTAAAAAAAAGAACACACTAAATCTAGTACATGCAGAAGGAAGTTAATAATAAAGGCTAGAATGGAAATAAAAAATGAGAATAAAAAACAATATAGAAAAGAACATTTTTTCAAGTTGGTTCTTGAAAAGATCAGCATATTAACAAACTCTGGCTAAAAGAACCAAGGGAAAAAAAGATTCAAGTAACTAAAATCAAGAATAAAAGAGATCCATCCAACCATCTCATCCTGTCATCCCCTTCTCCTCTTGCCCTCAATCTTTCCCAGCATTAGGGTCTTTTCCAATGAGTCAGCTCTTCGCGTTAGGTGGCCAAAGCACTGGAGTTTCAGCTTCAACATCAGTCCTTCCAATGAACACCCAGGACTGATCTCCTTTAGGATGGACTGGTTGAATCTCCTTGCAGTCCAATGGCCTCTCAAGAGTCTTCTCCAACAGCACAGTTCAAAAGCATCAATTGTTCGGCGCTCACTTTCTTTATAGTCCATCCCTAATATCCATACATGACCACTGGAAAAATCATATACACTACTTTATTTCAACAAATTACATAACCTACATGAAATGAAGAAAGTTCTAGAAAGATACAACTTACCCAAAGTGACCCATGGTGATATCATGTCATTGTTTGGCAAAACTAATAAAAAAATGTTAAAAAAAAGAATAAACAGATAATCTAGACCTATAACAACAACAACAACAACAATTAGTAATTTAAAAACTTTCCAGAAAGCAGTCTAGGCCCAGATGTCTTTAATGGTGAATTATCTTGAATGTTTAATAAAGGATTAGTAACATCATTCATAACTCTTTCAAAAAATAGAAGAGGAGGAAACACTTCCTAACTCATTGAATGAGGCCAGTAGTATACCCATATTAAATACAAAGATGCCACAGAAAAGGAAAACTGAAGATCAATATTTCTTATGAATATAAATATAAAATTACTCAATAAAATACAAGCAAACTGAATCCAGAAATTAAGAGGATTATACATCATAACCAAGTGGTATTACTCTCAGGATGCAGGTTAATTTATTATCTGAATGTCAATTGATGGAATACAAAATATTAATAGGAAAAGGAAAACAAATTGCATGCTCTTCTCAACAGATGCAGAAAAATTATTTGACAAAATCCTACACCATTTTATGCAAAAACACTGAAAGAAATTTATTAAAAACCACAGGTATCATCATATTAAACTGAAAAGCTTGGGTGCTTTCCTGCTAAGATCAGGAACAGGGCAAAGATGTTCACGATTGTCACTTGTATTCAAAATTGTACTGAAAGTTTTAACCAGGTCACTCAGACAAGTAAATAAAAGGCATACATATTGAAAAGGAAGCTCTCTAATCATAGATGCCATGATATTATATTTAGAATATCCTAACAAATCCACTAAAATGCTATAAGAATTAATAAAAAAGTTCTGCTAAGTAACAGGATATAATATCAATAAATAAAAATCACTGTTATTGCTATACACTAGCAACAAAACTCTGAAAATGAAATTTTAAAATGATTATCAAAATCAAAAAGAATAAAATATGTAAAAACAAATTTAACCAAAGAGGTTCAAAACTTGTGCTCTGAAAATGACAAAACATTTCTGAAAGGAATTAAAAAAGATCTAAATAAATGGAAAGACAATACATGGTCATGAATCAGAAGATTTAATATTGGTAAGAAGTAATATTCTCTAAACACTCTACAGACTCAATGAAACTCCTCAAAATTCCAGTGGCCTTTTATGCAGAAATTTGTATGATTACCCTAAAGTTTATATTGAAACATAAGGAACACAGAAGAGTCAAAACATCTTTAAAATGAAGAACAAAGATGGAAGACTTAAACTTCAAAACTTTCAAACTTCTTACAAAAGCTATATTAATCAAGATTGTTTGGCACTGGGATGAGCACAGGTATCTAGATCAAAGGAGCAGAATTGAGGATAATAAATGAAGTATTAACTTAATGGTCATTTGACCATCAATAAAGGTCTCAATTCAATTGGAAAAATAGTCTCTTCAACAAATGGTGCTGTGATAACTGGATATCCTCATGCAAAGGAGGACTGCCAAGAGAACAATAGAGAACGAAAGCTCAAGTAAGCTGCCAACCCTACTCCAATCAGAAAAATGGGAAATCCTATATCTTTAACTGTTGTCTCTAAGAACAATAAAAGGTTACTACCGATTTTAACTGTTAGGCCAGAGGTGTGCCTTTCCCATTCGGTCTACACCAGCAACAAAAATACCAGCTACAATAACTAAAGGACACATCTTCTGGCCTTTCTTCTTGATCTCCACAAACCTGATGACAGGGATACAGTTTTACAGGTAAACCAAAAACCTCCATGATTATGTTTGCCAATTGGAACCACTTCGACTTCTGCTTCTCAAAAATCATTAACTGTATCTCATTGGTGATGCTAAAACTAGATAATATATGGAAGCTCCAGTTAGAAATGTATTTTTTTTATTGTTTTTGCCATACATTGTCATGATATCACCATGGGTTTACATATGCTTCCCCTCCGGAACCCCCCCTCCTCCCCCCCCCCCGGGAAATCTCGCTGTACCAGCCCCGAGCATCAATCCTGGGCTGGCGATTGATTAGACACATGACAATTAACATGCTTCAATGCCCTTCTCCCATATCATCCCACCCTTACCCTCATCCACAAAGTCCACGAGTCTATTCTATACATCTGCGTTCCTTTTGCTGCTTTTCAAATAAAAATGTGTGTGTGTGAGATGTATTCAGAGTAACAGTCCACTTTACCTACCATATATTTTTATGCAAAAATCACTGATATTTTTAAAGTACTGGCAATAATACGATAATGTAAAGAAAAATAAATAAATAAATAAATAAAAAATTTAAAATAAAAGTACTGGCAATTAATTCAACTTTTAAAAATATTAATGGGCAGGCTAAAAGTGTGGGAGTTGATAAAGTACATCTGTGAGCGTATTTGGCTTCATGAGAAATAACTGGATGATAGTTTGTAGTCTACTTCAGTATGTAGAAACAAAAGATCAAGTTCTGCCCTCCAGTCTATAAAGGAATACCAATAGTGCTTTCCTCTAAGAAAAGCACATAAAATTGTATTTATCTTACAAAAGTAGAAATTCTTGATCAAATAGTCCAGCAATATACAACTTTCTGAAAATTTCTCTCTATTGCTGTCACACCCCTTTTGTAACTTCTATTAACATTGTGAAATAAATCATACCTCACTGTGAAAAAAGTGAGATGATAAAGCAAGAGAAATGCAACCAATAAGCAAGAGAAAATAATTTTAAATAGAAGCAAATCATCAGATAACCCAGATGTAGGATTTAGCTTACAAAGACTTAGCACTTTAAAACAACAAAAAAAGAAAGTACTTACAATTCTGTGGGTTGACTAGGTGATTTTGCCACTGGATGAAGTGCCAGTTGGGACTGTTCATATGACTTCATTCATTTAAGAGCTTAACTGGAGGGCTGTGTTTCTCCTCCATGTGGACTCAGTTTTCATATCGTCTTATCTTCTAGGACTTTCTACATTTATACCCCTGATTTGATCTTGACCCTAGTTAAGGGCTCAGGATTTAATCAATTCCATGAGGCCATTTCTTAGAGAACCATTTGCCAGCTAGAAAAGAAACAAATGAGGAAAAAATTTTCCAAATCAATAAGTTTTATATTAGACATACTTATTCCATATTATTACTGAAAACTAAACAGTTCCTTCGTTAGCTCATCTCTGTCTTCTCATACATTACCATAGCTAAAAGAAGGTAACTGGCACTTTTGACTTCTTGATATTTTGATCTCCTGGCTATCACTGTAATGAGTTCTAAGATTTTGTTACTTATTTTTTCTACATTCCAAGTTATCACAAGTGACAATCTTGTCAATGTTACATCAATATGTAACAGAGAGCCCTTTTTACAAGGGCAATAGCAATTTCCTCACTGCTCTCTCAGTCTTAAATAACTATCTCTTCACCATTCTTCCAGTCACCCAGTCTAAAAGACAATGGCATCTATTTCATGTTTTTGATACAGAAACCTCTCCACTTCTAAGGAGCAGTTCTATTTCTATTATTGTTTAACAAGCACCACAAAAACCATTAATTTAAAAGAACAATGGTGTACTATTTCCTAGAAGTCTATAGGTTGACTCAGTAGTTATTCTGTCCCATACAGTATCAGCTGGAATCACTCTGCATTCAACTGGAAGTAAAACTGAGTGATTTCAGTCTCTTGCACTGCACTTTCTCATCACAGGGTGTCTCATCTCTCAGTGCTTCTCTACATGCCCCCCCCATAATAGAAACAGCTAGCATGGACTTCCTTACAAAATAGCAGCTGGTTTCATAAAGGAAATTCAAAGGCCCTGAATGGTGATTCCCAGAAGTAGCACACAGTTGCTTCCACTGCATTCCATTGTTCGAAAACTTACAAAGATAACCAGGATTCAAGGAGACTGAAAATAGACTCTTACCCTTTTATGGGAAGAGTACCAGATCATACTGGGAGGGGAGAAAATTGAAAATCAATCTACCAGTTTCAGCAACCAACAGAACTAAAAATCTCAGAACTCCCCCCAGGCAGGAAACATACAAAGAAAACTCCATCTAGGCCTATAGGCAGCAGTTCAATGAAAAAGGTAATCTTAAAATCTGTTGGAGAAAAACTAAATACTATATAGATGACAACAATAATAGGAATGACATTATGCTTATCAAAATAAAATAATGGAGGCTAGAAGACAATGGAATTAAATATCTAAAGTGTTGAAAAACTGTAAAGTTAGAATTCTATGTACTGCAAAATACCTTTCAAAAGAGACTAAATGAAAACATTTCCATACACACAAAAGACAAAGAATTTGTCTCAAATAGGCCTATACCAAAGGAAATGATGAAAAAAAATTGCTCTGCAGGCAAAGGGACAGATTATCTTGGAAAAAATGAACAGCAGCGAAACTATGTAGGTACCTAAAAAACATATATTAAATAAAAATAAAACAATATATGTGTATAGCAATTTATTATGGAGTTTATAACATATGTATAAACAATACAACACCAAATAGATATACTGGAAGAATATGGACTTACACTAAAGTTCTTATATTGTGTGGAAACTAGTGGGATATTATGTGAAATTAGATTGCCATTAGTAAAGGATGTATTTTATAATTTTCAGAGAAACCACTAAAAAGAACACCAAAAGATATACTTAAAAGTCAATGGAGGAATCAACCTACCTGACTTTAGGCTATACTACAAAGCCACAGTCATCAAGACAGTATGGTACTGGCACAAAGAAAGAAATATAAATCAATAGAACAAAATAGAAAGCCCAGAGATAAATTCACACATCTATGGACACCTTATCTCTGACAAAGGAGGCAACAATATACAATGGAGAAAAGACAATCTCTTTAACAAGTGGTGCTGGGAAAACTGGACAGCCACTTGTACAAGAATGAAACTAGATCACTTTCTAACACCATACACAAAAATAAACTCAAAATGGATCAAAGATCTAAGCATAAGACCAGAAAGTATAACACTCCTAGAGGAAAACATAGGCAAAACACTCTCCAACATAAACCAAAGCAGGATCCTCTATGACCCACCTCCCAGAATATCAGAAATAAAAGCATGAATAAACAAATGGGACCTAATTAAAATTAAAAGCTTCTGCACAACAAAGGAAACTATAAGCAAGGTGAAAAGACAGCCTTCAGAATGGGAGAAAATAATAGCCAATGAAGCAACGGACAAACAATTAATCTCAAAAATATACAAGCAACTCCTGCAGCTCCATTCTAGAAAAATAAATGACCCAATCAAAAAGTGGGCCAAAGAACTTAACAGACATTTCTCCAAAGAAGACATACAAGTGGTTAACAAACATATGAAAAGATGCTCAACATCACTCCTTATCAGAGAAATGCAAATCAAAACCACAATGAGGTACCACTTTACACCAGTCAGAATGGCTGCCATCCAAAACTCTACAAGCAGTAAATGCTGGAGAGGATGTGGAGAAAAGGGAACCCTCTTACACTGTGGGTGGGAATGCAAACTAGTAAAGCCACTATGGAAAACAGTGTGGAGGTTCCTTAAAAAACTGCAAATAGACCTGCCATATGACCCAGCAATCCCACTGCTGGGCATACACACCAAGGAAACCAGAATTGAAAGAGACACGTGTACCCCAATGTTCATCGCCGCATTGTTTACAATAGCCAGGACATGGAAGCGACCTAGATGCCCATCAACTGACGAATGGATAAGAAAGCAGTGGTACATATACACAATGGAATATTACTCAGCATTAAAAAAATTCATTTGAATCAGTTCTACTCAGGTGGATGGAACTGCAGCTTATTATCCAGAGTGAAGTAAGCCAGAAGGAAAAACAACAAAACAGTATACTAACACATATATATGGAATTTAGAAAGATGGTAACAAGAACCTTGCATGTGAGACAGCAAAAGGAATGTAGATGTATAGAACAGACTCGTGGACTCCATGGAAGAGGGCAAGGGTGGGATGATATGGGAGAATGGCAGTGAAACATGTTAATTATCATATGTGAAATCAATCGCCAGCCCAGGGTTGATGCTCGGGTCTGGTGCACTGGGATGACCCAGGCGGAGGGAATCAGGAGGGAGGAGGGAGGGGTGTTCTGGAGGGGGAGCATATGTATACCCATGGCGGATTCATGTCAATGTATGTCAAAACCAACACAATAAAGTTAAGAAAATTAAAATAAAATAAATAAATTCATATGCAAAAATAAGTCAATGGAGGAGATAAAAGCTAATACTAAAATATACATAATTAGTACAAAAGAGGAAAGAAATGAAGGAACAGAAGGAACAAGAAAATGTGGCATAAATATCAAACAAATAGTAGGATGATAGACAAACCCAACTATAGTAAATATTAAAAGTAAATGGGCCAAATAGTATAATTGAAAAACAGAGATTATCAGATAGGAGAATAAAGCAAAACCCACTATATGTTTTACAAGAATTGTCAAATATAAGGACGTATACGGGTTGAAATTGAAAGGAGGAAAGAAGATGTACTATGGCAATATTAATCTCAGAAAATTTAAACTGTATGGAAAAGGAGAATTCCAGAAAGAAAGCAATTTTATAATAATAAAGGTGTAATTTGTTAAGAAGACATAACATAACCCAAAGAGAAGACTGCACACTGCAACTAGAGAGAGGTCTTGTCTCGCTGCAAATAGAGAAAGCCCATGCACAGCAACAAAGATCCAGTGCAGCCAAAAATAAACTATTAACACTCAAACAAGAGATAAGTAGAAAACATAAATAACCTTCCATCCATTAAAGAAAATTAATTTAAAAAATCAACAGCCTTTCCACAAGAAATATTTAGGCACAAATGCTTTCCCTGTTGAATATCAATAACTTATGAAAGAATTAATATCAATCCTATACAAATTCTTTCAAAACTTAGTGGAGGAGAGAATACTCCCTACCTCACTTTATGAGGCAAGTATAACACTATTTCCAAAATCTGACAAAGAATGACAAGAAAAAATTATAGATCAATATTATTCATGAATACAGTAGTAAAATTCTTTAATAAAACAGTAGCAAATAAATATCAGCAAAATATTAAAATGACAATACATCATGAATAAGTAGAGTTTATACTGTGCTTAGTTGCTCAGTTGTGTCTGACTCTTTGTGACCCCATGGACTGTAGCCTGCCAGGCTCTTCTGTCCATGAGGATCCTCCAGGCAAGAATACTGGAGTGGGTTGTCATGCTCTCCTCCAGGGGATATTCCCAATCCAGGGATTGAATCCAGGTCTCACACATTGCAGGCAGATTTTTTTTACCATCTCAGCCACGAGGAAAGCCCAGATTTTATACTAGTAATACAAAATTGATCTATCATTTCAAAAGCAGTTGATGAAATTCACGATTATAACAGACCAAAATTAAAACCATACTATCTTTTCAATAGGTGAAGAAAAAGCACCTGACATACTTCAATGTCAATTCATTATTAAAATTAAAAATTTCAATATATTAGGAATAGAAGGAAATTTCCTCACCCTGATAGAGGCATCTATGAAAAATACACAATATTAGTTAGCCTGTTGTTTTCAAGTAGAATATCTCGGTGTCCCTCCCTCGAACTGAAAGTAAAGTCACAAAGAGGAAAGTAGTCATCCATCAAAAACAAATTTCCAAAGCTCCTATCAGAACAAGGTGCAAGCATGTATGTGCACAAACACACACACGCACATAAAAATACATGACAAGCATATGTTCACAGATATTTAACAAAGATTGTAATTATAAATTTTAAACTATGCTTTTCCAAAATAGCTTAACTCCAGTGGAGACAGAGGCAGGGTTTTCATGTACAGCTGAACTAAGTGTACACTGCACAAATTAATGGGGCATGATTCACATAAAAAATAATGTGAACAGCATCCCTTGGAACTGTAAAATATGGTGGTCCTCTGAGGCATCTGCACAAAGAAATCAGGCTCCTACTTACTGATAAAGTAAATTTTCATATCTGTTCCCAAATTTGTTTGCAGGGTTCTGCAAAACTAGTTTTGAATATTCATCCAATCTACCAAAAAAAGAAGCCTTGCACTTCCTGAGTAGTCTTCTGATGGAAAATACCTCTTTATCACATTTTGCATCCAAAATGAACCTATCTTGAGTTGTATGCTCTCAGAAGGCAATCTGAAAAATTATTGTTGAGATGTTGTCAACTAACATTTATATTATTAACATAGTGGATAACATCTTCCAGATATCTTTTGCAGGAAAGTCAGAAGGCTTTAAAAACAGCTTTGTCTTTTTTTTAATGGAGGTAAATAAATGCTTCAATTACAATTTATTCCCACTTTCCCTTCTAGAGCCTGGAATAATTTCCTTCTGCTTAATGCTGTTCACTCTCCTGGAATCCCACTTATTGCTTTTCTGCCTCCTGAACTCCACCTTCAAGCTTCCCTCTGTGAAGTCTTCAGATCCCATCTCCTTTGGGTGCCCACAATTTGGTCCCTCTTATGGGAGTTCTAAATGCTGACTGTGGTTTTCCCATTGGCTTTTGTTTCTTTCCTGCGCTGGAGATGAGGGTCCAGACTGGGTCTAGTTTAGTCCTGGGTACCTGGCACCTAGCCTAGGGACTATAGTGGCAGGTGTCTAGTAACCACTTAAGGAAAGAGAAGGTATGGGAAGGGGAAAAAGATGACTTGAGCTGGGTCATCGAGAAAATGTAGATGTTGAGTGACGGGAGGAATGAAAGTCATTTCAGGGACTGGGTGAGTAAAAACAACCTGGGGGTGGGAGGGAAAGGTGGCACGAAGGGATGGGATGATGAAAGGGGCATCCGGGCTCTAGAAGGGTAAAACCTCAGGAAAGGCAGGTTGGAGAGGGCACTTGGAAGGGATCTAGAGACGTTACTTGGGGACACTGAAAGAGATAAATCTTGAGAAGAACTCCAGCTTGGGAGGCAAGGAGATTTGAGGAAGAGGGCAATGGAGAGCAGCCCCCAATCTAATGTCCAGCCTAATTCAGGTTAGGGGATCTCTTGGTGAAGGGAAGGGGTTGGGGTGGGCAACACAGGAGACTGTTATTGTCTGTAATTGACTGTAACCTCCTATTCAGGTCTTCCAGCCTGCCTCTGCCCCTAGCCAGTCCCCTTCATCCCCCAGTCTGGCTTTCCTTCCTTTCCTTTCCTTTCCCATTGAGGCTTCCTAAACTGACTGCAGAAGCAAAGGAGAGACTTGGAAGGGATTGGCCAGAGGAGGTCCTTGCCTTCCCACTGTCTAGCAGTGGGCTGTGTGTTGGGTAAGGGGCTGCGTTTTGGGGGTGACCAAAAGCTCTGGGGGTGGCGAGGGGATCAGGGTGTGAAGGGACTCTGACCAGGTAGTGTGAAGCTGCAATGGAGTTTTATGGGCTGTGTAGGACAGATGTGTCAGGGGAGCTGTCTGGGGACGGAGGGAGTACTATGAAGGGATAGTGTGGGCGTTTGAGGAGGCTATGGGGGCCTCTGTGAGTGTTGTGGGGTGCAGTGAGAAGGAGCTCGCGGAGGGGGCTTAGGGAGGCACCCACCTCGTGTCCTGGCTCCGCGGATGCGTGGGGGCTCACAGCTGAGGTTGCCGGTGCCGCTGCCATTGAGGAGGGGGCCCCCTGGGCGGCACAGGGAAGCCCCTGGTGCGGGTCCGGATCCCAGCACGCTCCGGTTTGGCTTTAGCAGCTCCATGGCCACGGCTCCTCCGCCACCTCCCAGCGCTCGCCAGGGCGAGCTCCCGCTGCGGCTCCACCTGCTCCTGCCGCGATTCCGGCTCAAAAACAGCTTTTTCTTATTGGATCCCCTCATAAAAGCCAAGTTACATTAAACTGTAACTCAAGTGAAAGTATTTCTGATGGAAACTCATCTAATAGAGGCTCATTGCCTTCTGTGTATCTAACATGGTATAGGGATAGAAGTAGAGGAAACTAGAAGTATTGATAGTGAATGTAGCAGCATAATTCTCTCTCAAATATCAGTTGTCTCAATTGTACCATTATCAGGAGCTGGATAGCAGTCACTTCAAAGTTGGGCTCTCAGAAGCATTGTCTAGAATTCTGATATCTCAAACTATTGATTAAAAGTGAAACCTATATACTTTTGGCATCTTATAAGCTAAAGACTAAGCTGACATCATGTTAGATGACAATTCATAGACCTAAACTGTATTCTTGCTGAGGTAGAGCTAGCCCACCTATACATAGAACTATCTATAGGGTTGCCTTTAGGCAAAGCCAAATGTTCCCTTAAAAAATGAATTTTGTCTAATAGTGCTTAGACAGGAATCCAGTTGTGTTCTCAGAGTTCAGAATCGTAGGACATGGAAGATATCATCTTGACCTAGAAAAAGTAAAGGAAAAACCTTTCCATAAACTTAAATCATCCTAGCTTATTACTTTGTTGTAGACAATCTAATTTGAAGTAGCACTTTATTGAAATGATTCTGCCAGGTTGGTATCTCCAAATATTTTAACAAATTATCTTGTTGGGTGGAATTACTGATTTTCAGGTGAACCATTTAAAATATACAATTGGGAGGCACCCTATTTCTATGCCAGACTATATTTGATATTTTGATCACAATCAGGTGGAAATGTCTGGTCTCTAAAATACAGATATTGGGATGGCCAAAAAGTTGGCTCATTGTTTCCCCACCAGAATGTGGCACAGAAAAACCCAAATGAACTTTTTGGCCAACACAATACTTGTCAAAAAGACTTAAAGCATCATTCTCCAGACAATAAAATATTCAAACAATATACAGAAAACATAAACAGTGTTTTCAAACCACTGAACAAATATCCAGTGGTAACATACTCATAAGTCCAGAACTGACACTACTCCATTAGTGACAGTGGTGTAGACAAAAGTGACTTTTACTTTCAATCAACAGCAGGGAGACTGCAGAGACTACAGAGTCCATATTCCAGAAAAGGAACTAAATGCTCTAACACATTTATTCATGTCTGTGTGTAGATACTGTCAACCTATGGTGAAATCAGATTACAATCTCTGTCTTTCCTGGCATTCAAAGGAAAATGTTCCTCATTAAATAAAAGAATGAGACTACAACGTTGGAAATTGAAAAGGCATTATTCTCTCTCACTGCACATCTGTAAAGTCCATAGGGACTTTGGCATATCTTGCTTAGGGCCAACAGTTGAAAACTAATAGTCTTACCTGCTCCCAATATAAAGAAAAAAATCAGCAAAAGCATGGATCATAATTTAGATTAGAACCAGGATTTATTAATACACCATTGGCTCTTCTCAGTCTCAGGTCTCAAGACATTGACTGGTACTGTATCACTGACCTTCCTGGGTCTCTATGGATACATATATAAACATTTACACTACAAATATATAAAAGTATATGAAAAATACAAATATATCCCCTAGATCTATTTATCTGAAAAACCCTGATTAATATAGACTTTGGTATGAGGAGTAGGTTCAGAGGAATAAATTTTAAGGATTTGTTTTCTAAATATAAATTGGTCTGGGCCTTCTAGACTTGGCTCTCTAATCTGGTTAAAGAATCACCCTACTACCTGTAGTAAACAAAGCACTTATAGTCCATAATGTGACCTGGCAGTATAGATATGTAAAATATTACTGGATATTCCTAATCAACTACTGTATGAGAAGCAAAGAACTAGGTGCCTGTGTACATGAAACTTTAACAAGCGTTTTTGGAAAACAAGTAAATATAATGAGATCAGTTGGTTCCTTCTAAGCTTACTGGACAAAGTGAGGGGGAAAAAAGGATGAGCTCTGGATTCAAATTCCCAGGTCAAATGCAGCATAAATGACCTTGAAGTTTCTATGTATAACCTGAAGTACATACTTATTTCCTATAGCCATAAGACTGAAATTGATGAAAATGGAATATAGAATAATGGCATCCTAACTGGCTGAATGACGACACAAGCTGAAGTCTTAGTCTCACAGGGCACACTGATTGGGAAAGATGGGATCCTACACCTTGGGATGGAAAGAATAGTAAGACCTTGATGAAGCTGTAGTTATTCAGACCATAAACTCTGGCGAGCTTTAAAAAAAATTAATGGACAAGACCTCCCTCCCCCTCCCTATCAGAAGCAGGGATTAATTATGTATTATCTGAGGAATCTATACTGGCCACCCTAAAGGTGGCTGTGTTGCAAGGCAATGCTGAGTGTATATCCTCAGGCCTGTATCCCACCACCTTTCTTTGCTTCTAGACCTTTAACTAGATTCAAGTCCCAGCAGGCCCACAATATGAAGTTCAAAGTATCATCCATAGTGAGGTACACCTCACTTCAAAAGAATAACTTCTGTTTTCAAATCTAGACAGAAAGAAATAAAGGAAATACATGTGGAAATAAACATTAAGGACATGCGGTAATGGTAGAAGGGACATACAGTTGGATCAGGAGGAATTTATTGATATGAACTCACTAAGCAGAGATTCTGAATTTAATGTGTGGCTCTGGAGTCAGAAGGAGTTCTAACAGTTTGTTTAGTTGGATGGCTGAAAAGTAGATGAAAAGGTGGTCCACTGTGAAAAAATGAACACACTGGGCCTCCCTTGATTTAATGCAGAGGTAATGGATTTGTCATTTAAGACCAACACTACCACAATGGGAAGACCGAGAAGACATACCTTTCACCAACACTGTGAGAAATAAAATTGTGAGGTGAGTGCTGGCAATCTCAAGGAGCTCTGTAATTAGTTTTCTGTGTAGGCCTGACCTTACAGTTGGAACTGCAGACCCTGAAACAGGAAACCTATATGCAGTGGAACGAAATGGATTCCAGGTGGCAGTGACCAAGAAACCAAGGTGGGTGGGCTTGCTGTAATGGACAACAGGGTCAAAGGAGCAGTCAGACTATAGACTCAGGGCACAGAGAACGCAAAGGAGTCCAGGCCTCATTGAGGAAGGAATTTGGTCCACTGCCAAACGTTTATACTGTTAATCTTTCTTTCAGTCTTCTCTAAAGGGACATGACTGTAGATTGGGGGAATGAAGATAACCAAAGCTTTTATGGACTTTAGATCAATCAAAGACAATAATTTTCCTATATGCCAGCAATGAACAAGTAAAAAGTGAAATAAAAGCACAATATCATTTACATTAGCACTCCCAAAATGAAACACTTAGGCATAAATCTAAAATAATATTAAGAGATCTATGAGGAAAAACAACAGGGTGAGAAACCACTATATACTTACAAGTTGGCAGTCAGGAAACACCTGGAGTAACAGGCAAATTTGGCCTTGGAGTACAGAATGAAGCAGGGCAAAGGCTAATAGAGTTTTGCCAAGAGAACTCACTGGTGATAGCAAGCACCCTCTTCCAATAACACAAGAGAAAACTCCATGTGTACATGGACCTCACCAGATGGTCAACACCAAAATCAGATTGATTTTATTCTTTGCAGCCAAAGATGGAGAAGCTCTACACAGTCAGCAAAAACAAGACTGGGAGCAGACGGTGGCTCAAATCATGAACTCCTTATTGCCAAATTAAGACTTAAATTGAAGAAAGTAGGGAAAACCCCTAGACCAGTCAGGTATGACCTAAATGAAATCCCTTATGATTATACAGTGGAAGTGAAAAACAGATTTAAGGGACTAGATCTGATAGAGTGCCTGATGAACTATGGACGGAAGTTTGTGGCATTGTATAGGAGACAGGCATTAAGATCATCCCTATGGAAAAGAAATGCAAAAAAGCAAAATGGCTGTCTGAGGAGGCTTTACAAATAGCTGTGAAAAGGAGAGAAGCAAAAAGCAAAGGAGAAAAAAAAGATATTCCCATCTGAATGCAGAGTTCCAAAGCATAGCATGGAGAGATAAGAAAGCCTTTCTCAGTGATCAATGCAAAGAAATAGAGGAAAACAACAGAATGGGAAAGACTAGAGATCTCTTCAAGAAAATTAGAGACACCAAGGGAAATTTTCATGCAACGATGGGCTCCATAAAGGACAGAAATGATATGGACCTAACAGAAATGGAAGATAGTAAGAAGAGGTGGCAAGAATACACAGAAGAACTGTAGAAAAGAGATCTTCATGACCCAGATAATCATGATGGTATGATCACTCACCTAGAGTGGAATTCCTGGAATTCCTGGTATGTGAAGTCAAGTGGGCCTTAGAAAGCATCACTATGAACAAAGCTAGTGGAGGTGATGGAATTCCAGTTGAGCTATTTCAAATCCTGAAAGATGAAGCTGTGCAAGTGCTGTGCTCAATATGCCAGCACATTTGGAAAACTCAGCAATGGCCTCAGGACTGGAAAAGGTCAATTTTCATTCCAATCTGAAAGAAAGGCAACACCAAAGAATGTTCAAACTACCGCACACTAGTAAAGTGTGCTGTACTGTACTGAACTAGCTCAAACTCACACACTAGTAAAGTAATGCTCTCCAAGCCAGGCTTCAGCAATACCTGAACCGTGAACTTCCAGATGTTCAAGCTGGTTTTAGAAAAGGCAAAGGAACCAGAGATCAAATTGCCAACATTCACTGTATCATCAAAAAAGCAAGAGAGTTCCAGAAAAATATCTATTTCTCCTGTAATGACTATGCCAAAGCTTTTGACTATGTAGATCACAATAAACTGTAGAAAATCTTTCAACAGACGGGAATACCAGACCACTTGATCTGCCTCTTTTGAAACCTGTATGCAGGTCAGGAAGCAACAGTTAGAACTAGACATGGAAAAACAGACTGGTTCCAAATAGGAAAAGGAGTACGTCAAGGCTGTATATGGTCACCCTGCTTATTTAACTTATATGAAGAGTACATCATAAGAAATGCTGGGCTGGAAGAAGCACAAGCTGGAATCAAGATTGCTGGGAGAAATATCAATAACCTCAGATATGCAGATGATACCACCCTTATGGCAGAGAGTGAAGAGGAACTAAAAAGCCTCTTGCTGAAAGTGAAAGAGGAGAGTGAAAAAGTTGGCTTAAAGCTCAACATTCAGAAAACTAAGATCACGGCATCTGGTTCCATCACTTCACAGGAAATAGATGGGGAAACAGTGGAAATAGTGTCAGATTTTATTTTTTGGGCTCCAAAATCACTGCAGATGTTGATTGCAGCCATGAAATCAAAAGACGCTTACTCCTTGGAAGGAAAGTTATGACCAACCTAGACAGCATATTAAAATGCAGAGACATTACTTTGCCAACAAAGTTTCGTCTAGTCCAGGCTCTGGTTTTTCCAGTAGTCATGTATGGATGTGAGAGTTGGACTGTGAAGAAAGCTGAGCGGCAAAGAATTGATACTTTTGACCTGGGGTGTTTCAGAATTATCTTGAGAGTCCCTTGGACCGCAAGAAGATTCAACCAGTCCATCCTAAAGGAGATCAGTCCTGGGTTTTCATTAGAAGGACTGATGTTGAAGCTGAAACTCTAGTACTTTGGCCACCTCATGCGAAGAGTTGACTCATTGGAAAAGACCCTAATGCTGGGAAGGATTAGGGGCAGGAGGAAAAGGGGATGACAGAGGATGAGATGGCTGGATGGCATCACCAACTCGATGAACATGGGTTTGTGTATACTTTGGGGGTTGGTGCTCGACAGGGAGGCCTGGCATGCTGCGATTCATGGGGTCAGGAAGAGTCAGACACAACTGAGTGACTGAACTGAACTGAACTGAAGATATGATGTTCCAGAAAAAGCAAAATTGTGGATTCAGTAAAATGATCAATGAATACCAAGGGTTGGGAGTAGGTGGGAAAAGATGACTAGGTGAAGAACAAAGAACTTTTAGGACAGTGAAAATATTCTGTATGATATCATAATGATAGAAACATGTCATTATACATTTATCCAAACCCAAAGAAAGTACATCAAGAGTAAATTATAACATCAACCGTGCACTTTGGGTAACTATGGTGTGTCAATGAAAGTTTATCAATTGTAATAAATATAACACCCTGATGGGGAATGTTGATAATGGGGGAGGCTATGCATGTGTGAGGGCAGAGGGTGTGGTGGAAATCTCTGAACCTTCCTCTCAATTTTTCTATGACCCTAAAACTGCTCTAAGAAATAAATCCTTAATTTTAAAAAATGGATTCAAGAAATAAAAAGAACCTGAATGTCATGGACCTATAACAAATAGAGATTGAATCAATAATCTCCCAACATAAAATATAAAATCTCAGAACTAGATGACATCCCCAGTGAATTCTATCAGTTAAAAAATAAATAATCCATATCTTTCAAAATATCTTCCATAAAATAGAAGGAAACACTTTCTGATACATAATATGAGGCCAGCATTGCTCTGATACTGAAAGCAAAGGCATTATGAGAAACTATACAGTGATATTCTTTATGGATATAGATGTAAAAATGCTCAACAAATATAGCATACCAAATCCAGTACCATATTATACACATGACAAAATGGGATTTATCCCAGGAATGCAAGGGCAACTCAACTGAAAATCAATGCAATACTTCATGTTAACATAATGAAAAGGAAAAAAAGAAAATGACCACCTTTATTGATCCATAAATGCATTTGCCAAGTCCAATACCTTCCATGAAAAAAGAAACACTTCAAAGACAAGTAGAGGGTAGCATAGTTAAAATGATGAAAGTCATTTATGAAAAACTCACATCTGACATACTGTGAAAGACTGAAAGCTTTCCTCTATGATCAAGAACAAGACAAGTATATTTTCTTTCAACAATAT
>ML664659.1:526232-539126 GCA_007570785.1 Antilocapra americana | reverse complement strand
ATATGAAAGATATTGAAACCAAAAGGAAGAAGACAGTTCACACCAAGAGTGGATTGTAATGTAAACAGTGG
Organism: Antilocapra americana; assembly: GCA_007570785.1. Classification (NCBI taxonomy): domain Eukaryota; kingdom Metazoa; phylum Chordata; class Mammalia; order Artiodactyla; family Antilocapridae; genus Antilocapra; species Antilocapra americana. Next base: position 539,055 of record ML664659.1, on the reverse strand, counting down.
AATTTGGATGATTATTATAATCTCTACTTGCAAATTTTATATACACACACATCCCTTAAGTACCCATACCAGAAAAGAAATTTAGACTGAATTCAGAATCTGGAATAGATATTTGCATTCTCATATTCATTAAAGTATTGTTATAATAGCCATGAGGTGAAAACAACCTAAATATTTATCAATAGATAAATGAATGTATTCTTTCAAGAAAATAATGACAACCTTCTCTAACAGAGAGTGCACAATTCTGTAGATGGGATATCTATGACTAAACATGACAGTAAAGAGCATTCTCCCTCATAATTTAAAGAGCCATGAAGTTAAAGAGCCATGGGTTAAATATCAGAAATGAGCAACAGTGAATAGAGGACTTGAATTTCTTAGATGCTGAGCTGATATTTTATTTCATGTAAATAGGGACTTTTTAATTCTGCCAGCACTTTCCAGATTTCATAGAATACCCTCCTGTTCTGCAACCAGCAGCAAGGCAACACTTAGGACAACTGTGGCTAGCAGAATGGGTTGTAGAGACATCAGCCTTTGTGGAAATTGACCTCTAAGGATTCTGAAAGATGGAGTGTTGAGAAAACCAATGAACAGACAAGGGTTTACCTGGTAAACCTTGTTTAACGGTCAACTGTACTCATTCTTTCTCTTATTTTATTATACAAATGATTAATTTATAAAATAATTTATTCATAAAAGGATGATTTATTATGAAAATTATTTATTTGTCCCTATTGCTTAGATCAATCATTTCCCTTATTCATTAGATCCAATCGCATCTTGCCTACTCAAAAGATGTATTTCAGCATCATCCCCTCTCTATTACATCATCCATCTATTTTTCCTGCTGAAACACAGAAATTATTTTTTTGATATATTAGGAAAAATAATTGTCTGTAGAGCCCACAACCCTTCACCAGTTACTGCCCCATTTCTCTGCTTTCAGTAAGTAGGAATATTCACCAAAATATTAATAGCTGTTCATGCCACAAGCAATCTTTCTTTACTCATTCTTCTCTTGAATTCAATCCACAATTAATTTCACAATTAATTCAATTAGCTACACAACTTATTTCAATGATTTTCATGTTACTAATTCTAACAGTCAATTCTGAGTCGTCTTTTTTGACATAACGGCAGTATATACCACTCCTTTCTCCTGGGAACATTGTTAAATTGGTTTCTAGGATAGCATACTATTTTGCTTTTCTTTCTGTCTCACTGACTATTGCAAGTCAACTTTTTGTAGTTCTTCCTCTTCTCTCCGTCTTACTAACTTTGGAGTGTCCCAGGGCTCAATCCCTGGATTGATTGCTGCTTTCTCTACATTCACTAGGTAATGATCTCATCTATTTTCATGTTTTCAAAGCCCATCTATATGTTGTTGATTCCCAAATTTATATCACCCTTTCACATTTCTCCCTTAAATTCCAGACTTACAAATAAAACATGTTCACCTCAAAGTTTAATAGACATCTCAAACTCAGCACATTCAGTATGCAATTGCTGACCTCTACTTCCACAAACCTGGTTCAACACCAGGCTTTCTTTCCTCGCTACATTGGATATATACTGATGCATAACAATTTACAACATACTTAGTGGTGTAACATAACACATATTTATTATTTCATAGTTCCTTTGGGTCAAAACATGGCTTAGCTGAGTATTCAGATTTCAGAGTCTTTTGTCAGGCTTCCCTTGTGGCTCAGCTGGTAAAGAATCTGCCTGCAATGTGGGAGACCTGGGTTTGATCCCTGGGATGATCCCTGGGTTGGGAAGATCCTCTGGAGAAGGGAAATCTACTGGCCTGGAGAATTCCATGGACTGTATAGTCTATTGGGTCGCAAAGAGTCAGACATGACTGACTGACTTACACTTTCACTTTCAAAGTGTCAGTCATGTCTCAGGTCGCACCTGAAAGTTGAATAACACAGGATCAATTCCCAAGCTCCTGTGTTTGTTTATAGAATTCAGATATTTGCTGGCTATCCCCTTGAAGTCAGCCTCAGTTCTTGCTACATAGACTTCTCTACTGCATCTGCTCACTTCATCAAAGCCAGCAAGGGAAAGAGTCTGCTAATGGTATGGAAGTGATCATCTTGTATAGTCATAGAAGTCACTTCCCATCATTTTTGCCATATTATATTGGTTAGAAGCAGTTACTGGTCCCTCCCACACTCAAGAGGAGGTGATCCCATGAAGGCGTGAATACCAGTAGGCCCAAACCATATGGGGTCATCTTAGACTGATTTAGCTGTATGCTAATATGGCAACTCCATTCAAGCCACAATCCTTGGCATTATTCTTGGCTTCTTTTTCACACTCCACATCCAGTCAGTCAGCAACTCCTCCAAGTTATGCTTTCAAACTATACAGAATCTGACTATGACCACCTGTACCACTCTAGTACAAGCAACCATAATTTCTGTTGGATTACTTGTTGTTATCTGCTAAGTCGTGTCTGACTCATTTGTGATCCCGTAGACTGTAGACCACCAGGCTCCTCTGTCCATGGGATTTCCCAAGTAAGAATACTGGAATGGGTTGCTATTTCCTTCTCCAGGGGATCTTCCTGACCCAGGGATCAAACCCATGTTTACTGCATCAGCAGGCAGATTCTTTACCACTTAGGTACTAGGGAAGTCCCTTGAATTACTTAATAACTCCCTAACTGGTGACGTTTCTTCCACCTTTATCACCCACCATGGTCTACTCTACTTACAGCCATGATGATCTATTTAAAAGACAAGTAAGCTTGTATCTGACAGCCCCCTTTGCATACTATTTAGAGCCTCCCAGGTTTGATTTCTTTAGCAGCATTGCTGACAAGTGAAGCTAGAAGGATTAAGGACTCAGTACTTCTAAGTTTTCTCATTTTCCTGTTTACCTTATCTCCCTATAAATCATTTTTCTCTAAGTTCGTCCCAGTTACTACTTTTTCTTCCTCAAGACAAGACTCCAAGGTATATATTTTGAAAACATTATCCACCCCCTCTGGTTAATATATTATAATCCATTCAGATGCATAGCATATTTTTTTCTCCAATTGTTAAGCCTCCCACTGTTCTTTCAAATAACTCTTAGACAGCATAATACAATGATCTGAACCAGACAGAAAATAAGACAGCCCTTTCTATCAGTTATACTGGATAGCTAGAGATCATATAATTAGAAACACATCTGAAACTGATTCCCTTAGTGAACTGGTCTCATCAAGGTAAGACTACCAGATTCAGGGACAATGAATACTTTAGGCAACATTCTCTACATTCATGATCATCACAAAAAGCAAAGGAGAGAAACAACTCAAATCCCTCATTTACCACTGATAGAACTTGTATAAAAGACCCCTAGGAAATGTAGAGGGGCTGCTTAAGCAACAGCTAGGTGGAGGTGGAGCAAAGTTTTACACAGGAAACATGGATGAATATATTAGCTAAAAGAAGGATCTGCAGCAAATTGGGCCTGTTTAATTTATGAAGGCTGTTAAGCTCCCGGAGAAAGAGGAGTCTTGCTTCCACAGCTTAACTCCTGGTGGACTAGGAGGGGGCATCTGGACATCCACATACACCAAAAGCTGGAAAGCCACCACAGCAGCATCTCCAAAGTAGTCAAATAATTATCATTTAGCCCCTTGAAACATACAGGGGGTATAATAAGACTGGAAGGCTGAAATTTGCTGCAGAATGTGGATTGGCACTGAGATACTGGGAGAAAGCTGAGCTTCACAATTGTAAATCAATATACATTGCCACTGTCTATATAATATCCACAAAGATAAGTAATATCTATCTTTGGATTTTAAGAAGAAAGATGACATCCAAAGGAGTTGGGTAAATGTCTCCTGATTCAAGCCATACGTTTGAAGAAAAAAAAAAAGGAAGACACCCTGGTAGACATAAATAAAAATTGTCTAGAAAGCAAAAAAAAAAAGAATTCGATAGAGCACTAAGAGAGAGGGTGAGCATGGGAAAGTCATCAATTCACCAACATCAGATACAAAAAGTCTCAAGGCAAATAAATATAATTACTTTACTAAGGAATTATGTTCACTGTGTTCTTACTATGAACACATGCTTCTTTGAACTGTCTACCCTTGGTTTTCAAAATCTTACAGATCTCATAGTCAACAATAACAACAAGAAAAAAAACACTGCTTAATTGCTTAATTTCCCTATTTCAGTTAGGTTAACTTATCTTAACACTTCCACTATCTCTAAAGAACTGCAAGAGGATATCCCCTCTCTCCAGTAATTACATCACAAAGGACTTGAACGAAGAAAGCAGAAAAGAGAATCAGAATGTATTCTACTTTTCTACACCACTGCTTTATTCTTCCCCTACCTGGTGGTGCTCACTTTTGCACCTGAAGAAAGAAAGAAACGGGGAAAGTGTTCTGGTGGAGGAAAGACTTTTGAAAAAGAGAGAAGAGGCACAACAAGAGGTACACATACATACATTTTTATTATTAATTTCTAATTTGTATTTTGGCCCTCAATGTGGCCTTTATGATACTTTGAAATCTTTATTAACTTGTTTCTTGACAAGAACGTGATGAATTCTCAAATATGTTCCATGCAGAGTTGAAAATAATGAATATTCTGAAGTTAATAAATGCAGCTTTTTTCCCAGTCACACACATAAAAAAAAATGTCAATCAGATTAAGTGTTTATTTGTATGTAAATATAGGAATATAGAAAATTTATAATGATTTTAGAAATCTGTTTGAACTATAACATAGAGATAACTGTGCTAAAGTCATCCTCTATTTTGAATTTTTCCACCTCTTTCCATTTTTTTCATTATTTTATATACAACTTGTGTTGTTAGGTGGATTCAAGTTTAGAAGTGCTCAGTCTCACTAAGGAACTTATTCCTTACTTCTGTGTATTTACTTCTCTCTTTATCTTTAGATTTCTTTTAATTAAAGTCTATTTTGACTGATATTAAAATAATCACCCTAGCATTATTTTTGCAAGTATCTTACTGGCATTTTTTTAATGTTTTAAACTTTTTAAAATATTCAAATATTTTGTGTGTCTTTAGGTTTTAGCACTGTTTCTGATAAATACCATATGGTTGCATTTTTGAAAATTCTGTCCTGCCAAACTTTGCCTTTTACCTGGAAAATTTATTCCATCTAAATTCATTGTAATCCTCTATACAGATTTAGTTATATCATATTAGTTTCTATCTTCTATTTGTCTCTTTTCCCATACTTCTCTTTTCCTTCTCCTTTCTTTTTCTCTTTTGCATTTTCTCCCATCATCTACGTTTTTCTCTCACCATTTTAATTTCTACTCCTTTTCAGTATCATATTAGCGATCTCTTAGTAAATTTAGAAAACAAATAGGTACAAAGTTTTAATATTCCAAATCAGCTATACTGTGGCAACCTAGAAACCAGTTTGTTACAGCCATCAGATACACACACAAAAGGATAATAAGCCTGGACTGAGATCCATCTTCCAATGACTTGTAAGCCATAATTATAAAGTCTAATAACCATAACAAATTTGGAATCAAAAATCATTTACAGTTCTAGACTTAGCCTTTCAACATGAGCTACAGGGTAAGCGGCAATATTAGGAAGCATCATGATGGTACATATATCTATTAGATACATATATTAGATGGTATATACATCTGTTAGATATTATCTAACACATCACAGGGTAAGAGGTTTTGACAGTGAGTACAGAGGCAAAATATATCCATGTTAAATCAGAGTCAAGATTACTGAAAAGGGGGAAATTTTACTTCGATGTGCTTCAATCATTAAAGCCCAAATCTTACAGGAATTGTATTTACCTTTATTTTTTTCCTAGTAAAGCACATAGAACAAGCTTCAAATTTAAGATTTCAGCTATCTTACCCATGAAAAGGTACAGAAAAATCTGTACTAGTTCCAACTTCATAAAAGAAGCCTATCAGGGCTAATGTCTGCCTGCAAGAGGAAGTTATCTCCTTACGAATAAAAATTCCACATCTCCAAATCATGGGTGGAAGGTAAAATTTCTGAGCATTTTGGGCAAGGACTGGATGTAAGTGTTGGCTTAAACACAAATGAACAAAGCATCAGTGTTACTCAATTCTAGAAAGATGACAATGGCCCAAGAGTCTTGAAATATAGACATTACTTCTTCCAATTAAGTGAAAAATCCCTTTTGTATACCGCAAGTCACATGCCCGATATACTATATAAAAACAATTATAGATAAAGACATTGATGAATAAAATAATGTTGGAAGTAGAGTCATATAGCATAAGACTCCATAACTATATACAGAAATAGCTTTTTTTGAGTATATATATATATATATATTTGCATGTTTTTTGGGAGAGTGGTTGAACTTTCTTTTTTTTTTCCCCTTTTATTGTTTTTGCCATACAATGCCATGATATCACCATGGGTTTACATATGCTCCCCCTCCAGAACCCCCTCCCTCCTCCCTCTCTCCTCCCTCCCCACAGGAAATCTCGATGCACCAGCCCCGAGCATCAATCCTGGGCTGGCAACTGACTACACATATGATAATTAACATGTTTCAATGCCATTTTCACATATCATCCCACCCTTACCCTCATCCACAGAGTCCACAAGTCTATTCTATACATCTGCATTCCTTTTGCTGTCTCACATGCTGGGTTCTCGTTACCGTCTTTCTAAATTCCATATATATGTGTTAATATACTGTATTGTTGTTTTTGCTTCTGGCTTACTTCACTCTGGATAATGGGCTCCAGTTTCGTCCATCTGAGTAGAACTGATTCAAATGATTTTTTTTAATGCTGAGTAATATTCCATTGTGTATATGTACCACAGCTTTCTTATCCATTCGTCAGTTGATGGGCATCTAGGTTGCTTCCATGTCCTGGCTATTGTAAACAATGCAGCGATGAACATTGGGGTACACGTGGCTCTTTCAATTCTGGTTTCCTTGGTGTATATGCCCAGCAGTGGGATTGCTGGGTCATATGGCAGGACTATTTGCAGTTTTTTAAGGAACCTCCACACTGTTTTCCATAGTGGCTGTACTAGCTTGCATTATATACAGAAATAGCTTTTGATTCAGAAGGGAGTTATGGGAAAGGCAGGCATTTAAAGTTCCAGAATGCTCAAGACATCTTCCACTCTCTATTAATACCTACATTATTGAGCAAATAAATGCCAGACACAGAACTAGGAATTTTACACATATTAAGTCACTTAATCTTCATAACAACCATGTGAATAGAACTATTCATATCCATTTTTTAACAGATAAGGAAACTGATATATCAAGTAGTTAATGGATTTGTCCTTGGGCAGATAAAAAACGTCCTTAAACCTGTAAAATATTTACTGTCTCTGCTACTTACTCTGTATGTTAGACAATTTATAACACAAATCTCCCAATGTGTATACAAAATTAATTCCTCAAGTAACCACACATCACCTAGTATAGAGCTAAATACGCAATAGATAATCAGTAAATTTTTTTGCAATAATTTGACCAATTACATTGGGCTTCTATAAATTTTTACATTATATCTACTCTCATTCAATGCTAAGTTTTGTAGCAAATGTTCCCTAATGAATTCCCATGAATGGTTTAGAGAAACAAATGCCATCAGCAGGGAAGCCTGTGCCACCTGGTTTATACCTTCAAGCCAAGGACTGTCTTCATAGTTTAGTTTATCAGGAACCATTTGTTGAAATGTAATAGGCTCATCATTTTATTATTAAAAACCCACTATTTCATGCTAAATACATATTCATGGTACTTATAATTCAAAAAGAGAAGACTCTCTAAATAAAAGACTCAACACTAAACTTTCAAAGGCATAACAAATATTTTCAGAATAAAGAGAGTAAAAATATGAATTCATTGAATCATTGAAATAGCAGCCTACATGCTGAGAATGGTGTTCTTTATATTGTAATTCTGTATGTGTTACAATAAACTCTTTGAGAGTTGTGTTTGAGATAAGGGAAAGTCAAGAAATGAATTTCTCAGGGTGGGGCATTCTAAATAAAGTTACATGCTGTAAGATTTTACTGGTATGAATGGTTAAAAGTCACATCAGTTTAATCACAGAATTGACATTCCTAATTAACCTCTTAAGTAAGCTATATTTAATAAATCCTCTCAGATTATAAAAATCAATAGGACTTGAGTGTAACAGTGTTGAAACTATTTTTAAAGTATTAAAATAAATTAAAAGCATCTATAATCTCACTACCCACAAATAATCAGAACTAAGGTTATTGATGAATTCCCTTATTCTCTACTTTCAAATTTCACTTCTTTGAAATTTGATGCAGTGATTGTTAACCATGAAGCTGCCCAGGTGATTGGCTACTTCTGAGAGATCTGACTCTTTTCGTAGGAGAGCAGCTTGTTAGATGATGGAAAACCAATTCAAAACTAGCCAAAACTTAAGGCCACGGCTATTATCTAGCTTTGATTAACACTAAACTCTAAGCCACTGATTCTCAAAGTGTGGGGCCTGGACAAGCAGCGTCTATATCATGGGAAACTTGTTAGAAATAATAATATTCAGACTCACTTGAGTTCTACTGAACCAGTAGCCCTGGGTGTGGAGCCCAGTAATCTGTGCTTGAAAAATCTCTCCAAGGTCTATATACACCCTCAAGTTGTGGAGCCACTACTCTAAGTAAATTTGTTACCTGGAAATGCAGTCAAGGTGAGAATGATAACAGCTAACACTTTCCGATTACTTACTATGATCAAGTATTGCACTAACACTTAAAACACATCATGTCATTTATTCCCACATGTGTATAAGAGGTAAGTACTACTGTTTCCATTTCACAAATGAAGAAACTAAGGAGCTCAAGTAACTTGCTCAAGGTTACACTGATAATAAATGATAGGCTGATGTTAAAAATCCAGGCACAAACCTGCTCCAGGGACCCTGCTTTTAACTAGCATAATATTATCATTTTGATCTTAAAATACTAAGGCAAAACTAGCCTGAATATCCCTGTTTGCAGTGCTGTGTAGAAATAAAGATGCTTGTCTCAAAAGTAACTATAGCACCTCAATATTCGCCATAATGAAAATAAAGCGAGCAAGGCAAATTATGTATTCTTTTGTTCTCCAGTTGATCAAGGCATCTCCTGTCTCTTTTAACTCAAACTTAATAAACACAATAAAAATAAAACACAATATAATAAAATTTGAAGCCAGTAGCTCTGCAATTGCCAGCTGAATCATTTACATTCTCTAAATTCTCAGTTTATTTCTCAGTAAAAATGAGATAATAACAGTATCTCCCTACCAACAATTTTGTCATGAAGATTAAAATAAGCTGTGTTTGTGTGTGTTAGAGAGAGACAGACAGACACACACACATGCAGAGATGATATTGGTAATATATGCTATTGTTGTTACTGTGGCCTCTAGATGTTATTTAATGCCTAAACTTTACCCTGATTTTTGATAAATTCATCAGGGTTCTCTATGTGAAAGATGTTTAGAAGAATCAGAAGATGTGAACAATGCCTATGAAAATTTGGTCTCTAGCCACTCATGTCTGGTATCCCATGTATTTAACTGACAGTTAAACTTGTTGCATTTTTTACCTTAAGTTATCAGAAAATTATTTTTATTATTCTACTTAGAAAATTACAGAGGTGAGCTATCTGGAACAGAATTTCATTATGAGGTTAACAGGAAATTTACAGTGTTGGGATCTTCCAATATTTAGGCAAAGGTCTACCTTAGTTTTACAGTTTAAGAGAGCTTATATTATACAAAGATTTCCTCACCCCCATAGCACCTCTGAATCCCTCGAATAGTAACAATCTGATGACTTGCCACTTCTTTATATGCTGATCTATACTGGTCGTATATGTTAGATTTAACTCTGCAGCCATATTAGAAATCCTTTGATAGCATAAACTTCTTTTCTATAACATAATACTAGACATATGGAAAGGACCTAGTGCTCATTTAATTTTCACAAATATTCATCATTAAGCCTGGATTATACATTTACACGTGTGCAAAGAAAGACCACCAACAGGATGTTCACTACTACAGCACTCTTTGTAATAACAAAATACTGAAAGATCTACTTAGGAGCCACTATGTAGTTATTTTTGTAGTGTGGATGCCCGTGACATGGAGACTGGACGTATTGATCAGCCTGTCATAGTGCCTTGGCAAACCGCGTTTTTCTATGTCTCCCTGAGTATATCCCATGCTTCAGGCCTAACAATTTCTCCCTTTGAGTCCTGAAGACTTTCTTTTAACTTATAGTAATACTTTCATTTAGATTATACATAAAGTTCTACTGCTGTGAAAACCAATTTTCTCTTAGATGTAATTTAGCATCTCTTCTGTGCTTCCTACATGCTAATATCACATTTTAACTCTTCTTCATTGTTTCCCCTCACATATACACTGTTGAATACATGAAGGTATCATAATATGCAGATTGACATGATTACACAAAGATATTTTCAGATTTTTGTTCCTCTCTCTGCACACATCTGCAAACATTTGCAATCATCTCCATTGTTCTCTCTATATAAAGCCTATGCTATCAATTTCCTTCTAATAGGGGATTAGTGGGACATTATATCTTCATTACCTTCTTCTGGAGATGAGCAGAAAAAGAAGAGAGTCAATTCATTTTGTGAAGTACTAATTAAACTTCTCTACATATGTTTAAAAAACTACTATATATCACTATGCTTTGTATTTAAACTAAATCATTATGTTCTGAAATGACCACAATATTCTGATTACAAACATGAGCTTAGATAGAAATATATATGGTGGAGAAAGAAATGGCAACCTACTTCAGTATTCTTGCCTAGAGAATCCCATGTACAGAGGAACTTGGTGGGCTATAGTCCAGGGGTCGCAAAGAGGTGACACAACTAGAGCAACTTAGCAGGCATGGAGAGATATATATGGAGGCTTGGACAGATTAATGAACCTTCTAAAAGTGGCATATGTTCATGCAAAGATGGGCACAGTAAAGGACAGAAATGGTATGGACCTAACAGAAGCAGAAGATATTAAGAGGTGGCAAGAATACACAGAAGAACTGTACAAGAAAGATCTTCATGACCAGATAACCATGATGGTGTGATCACTCATCTAGAGCCAGACATCCTGGAATGTGAAGTCAAGTGGGCCTTAGGAAGCATCACCACAAACAAAGCTAGGGGATGTCATGGATTCCAGTTGTGTTATTTCAAATCTAAAAGATGATGCTGTGAAAGTGCTGCACTCAATATGCCAGCACATGTGGAAAACTCAGCAGTGGCCACAGGACTAGAAAAGGTCAGTTTTCATTCCAATCCCAAAGAAAGGCAATGCAAAAGAATGCTCAAACTACCGAACAATTGCACTCATCTCACATGCTAGTAAAGTAATGCTCAAAATTCTCCAAGCCAGGCTTCAAAAGTATGTGAACCATGTACTTCCAGATGTTCAAGCTGGTTTAGATAAGGCAGAGGAACCAGAGATCAAATTGCGAACATCATTGGATCACTGAAAAATCAAGAGAGTTACAGAATAACTTCTATTTCTGCTTTATTGACTACGCCAAAGTCTTTGACTGTGTGAATGACCACAAACTGGAAAATTCATAAAGAGATGGGAATAGCAGACCACTTGACCTGTCTCTTGAGAAACTGTATGCAGGTCAGGAAACAACAGTTAGAACTGGACATGGAACAACAGACTGGTTCCAAATTGGGAAAGGAGTATGTCAAGGCTGTATATTGTCACCCTGCTTATTTAACTTATATGCAGAGTACATCATGAGAAACGCTGGGCTGGATGAAGCACAAGCTGGAATCAAGATTGCGGGACAAATATCAATAAACTCAGATATGCAGATGACACCACCCTTATGGCAGAAAGAAAACTAAAGAGCCTATGGTGAAAGTGGGGAAACAGTGGAAACAGTGACAGACTTTATTTTCTTGGGGTCCAAAATCACTGCGAATGGTGACTGCAGCCATGAAATTAAAAGGCACTTGCTCCTTGGAAGAAAAGTTATGACCAACCCAGATGGCGTATTAAGAAGCAGAGACATTATTTTGCTAGCAAAGGTCTGTCTAGTCAAAGCTATTATTTTCCCAGTAGTCATGTATGGATATGAAAGTTGAACTATAAAGAAAGCAGAGCACTTAAGAATTGATGCTCTGAACTGTGGTGTTGGAGAAGACTCTTGAGAGTCCCTTGGACTGCAAGGAGATCCAACCAGTCCATCCTAAAGGAAATCAGTCCTTAATATTCACTGGAAGGACTGTTGTTAAAGCTGAAAGTCCAATACTTTTGCCACCTGATGTGAAGGACTGACTTATTTGAAAAGACCCTGATGCTAGGAAAGATTGAAGGCGGGAGGAGAAGGGGACAACAGAGATGGTTAGATGGCATCACCGACTCAACGGACATGAGTTAGTAAACTCTGGGAGTTTTTGATGGACACGGAGGCCTGGGGTCCTGCAGTCTGTGGGGTCGCAAAGAGTCAGACATGACTGAGCGAATGAACTGAACTGAACCGAGAGTGACACATTAGATTCTATCTGGCAAAGCCAGCATTTAGAACTCAGCAGGGCTTATTTCACGTTCATCACAGTATAACACATAGCCTCTCACTTCAGGTTGTTATTTCTGCCTGCACAAGGAAGTTATTGATGGTGGTATTAAGTCAGTCTTTTGAGTTAAACGTGACTTTAGGTCTCAATTCCAACATTAGAAGGGAGATAACATCTACTATCTACCTTCCAGAGCTGTTCTGACAATTGAGGTAACTAACAGATATAAAGTGCCTAGTTCAG
>ML664659.1:467344-526132 GCA_007570785.1 Antilocapra americana | reverse complement strand
AGAGGCATTCACTTAAAAGTTTTATAACAGTTCAGTTCAGTCACTCAGTCATGTCTGAAAATTTGTGATCCCATGGACTGCAGCACATCAGGCCTCCCAGCCCAACACCAACTACCTGAGTTTACTCAAACTCATGTCTGTTGAGTTGGTTATGCCATCTAATCATCTCATCCTCTGTCATCCCCTTCTCCTCTTGCCTTCAATCTTTCTCATCATCAGGGTCTTTTCAAATGAGTCAGTTCTTCACTTCAGGTGGCCAAAGTATTGGACTTTCAGCTTCAACATCAGTCCTTCCAGTGAATATTCAGGACTGATTTCCTTTAGGATGGACTGGTTGGATCTCCTTGCAGTCCAAGGAAATCTCAAGATTCTTCTCCAACACCACAGTTCAAAAGCATCAATCCTTCAGTGCTCAACTTTCTTTATAGTTCAACTCTCAAATCCATACACAACTACTAGAAAAATAATAGATTTGACCAGACAGACTTCTGTAGTCAAAGTAAAGTCTCTTCTTTTTAATATGCTGTCTAGGGAGACAACAAAAGGAACGCAGATGTATAGAATAGACTTGTGGACTTTGTGGATGAGGGTAAGGGTGGGATGAGATGGGAGAAGGGCATTGAAGCATGTTAATTGTCATGTGTCTAATCAATCGCCAGCCCAGGATTGATGCTCGGGACTGGTGCAGCGAGATTTCCCGGGGGGGAGGGAGGAGGGAGGGGGGACCCGGAGGGGAAGCATATGTAAACCCATGGTGATATCATGACAATGTATGGCAAAAACAATAATAAAAAAAAATAAATAAAAAATAAAAAAAATAATAATAATATGCTGTCTACGCTGGTCATAGCTTTTCTTCCATAGAGTGAGGGTCTTTTAACTCCATGGCTGCAGTTACCATCTGCAGTACTTTTGGAGCCCCCCAAAATAAATTCTGTCACTGTCTCTATTGTTTCCCCATATATTTAGCATGAAGTGATGGGACCGGATGCCATGATCTTAGTTTTCTGAATGTTGAGCTATAAGGCAACTTTTTCACTCTCCTATTTCAATTTTATCAAGAGGCTCTTTAGTTCTTCTTCACTTTCTGCCATAAGGGTGGTATCTGCATATCTGAGATTATTGATATTTGTACTGCAATCTTGATTCCAGCTTGTGCTTCATCCAGCTCAGCGTTTCTCATGATGTACTCTGCATATAAGTTAAATAAGCAAGGTGACAATATACAGCCTTGACGTACTCCTTTACCAATTTGGAACCAGTCTGTTGTTCTATGACCAGTTCTAACTGTTGCTTCCTGACCTGCATATAGGTTTCTTAAGAGACAGGTCAGGTGGTCTGCTATTCCCATCTCTTTATGAATTTTCCAGTTTGTGGTGATCCACACAGTCAAAGGCTTTGGCGTAGTCAATAAAGCAGAGGTATATGTTATTCTGGAACTCTCTTACTTTTTCAGTGATCCAGTGGATGTTGGCAATTTGATCTCTGGTTCCTCTGCCTTTTCTAAAGCCAGCTTGAACATCTGGAAGTTCACAGTTCATGTACTGTTGAAGCATGGCTTGGAGAATTTTGAGCATTACTTTACCAGCCTGTGAGATGAGTGCAATTGTGCGGTAGTTTGAGCATTCTTTGGCATTGCCTTTCTTTGGGACTAGAATGAAAACTGACCTTTCTAGTCCTGTGGCCACTGCTGAGTTTTCCACATATGCTGGCATATTGAGTGCAGCACTTTCACAGCATCATCTTTCAGGATTTGAAATAGCTCAACTGGACTTCCATCACCTCTACTAGCTTTGTTTGTTGTGATGCTTCCTAAGGCGCACTTGACTTCACATTCCAGGATGTCTGGCTCTAGGTGAGTGATCACACCATCATGGTTATCTGGTCATGAAGATATTTTTTGTATAGTTTTTCTGTGTATTTTTGCCACTTCTTCTTAATATCTTCTGTTTCTGCTAGATTCATACCACTTATGTCCTATATAATGCCAATCTTTGCATGAAATGCTCCCTTGGTGTCTCTTATTTTCTTCAATAAATCTCTAGTCTTTCCCATTCTGTTGTTTTCCTCTATTTCTTTGCATTGATTGCTGAGGAAGGCTTTCTTATCTCTCCTTGCTATCCTTTGGAACTCTGCTTTCAAATTGGTATATCTTTCCTTTTCTCCTTTGCCTTTAGCTTCTCTTCTTTTCTCAGCTATTTATAAGGCCTCCTCAGACAACCATTTTGCCTTTTTCATTTCTTTTCCTTGGGGATGGTCTTGATCACTGCCCCCTGTAGATTGTCATGAACCTCTGTCCATAATTCTTCAGGCAGTCTGTCTATCAGATCTAATCCCTTGAATCTATTTCTTACCCCCACTGTATAATAAGGGATTTGATTTAGGTCATATTTGAATGGCTTAGTGGCTTTCCCTACTTTCTTCAATTTAAGTCTGAATTTGGCAATAAGGTGTTCATGATCTGAACCACAATCATCTCCTGGTCTTGTTTTTGCTGACTGTGTTGAGCTTCTCCATCTTTGGTTGCAAAAATATATTCAATCTGATTTCAGTATTGACCATGTGGTGAGGTCTCTGTGTATGGGTGTGTCTTGGTTTGTTGTAAAAGGGTGTTTGCTATGACCAATGCATTCTCTTAAAAAATTCTCTTTTTTTAACTATGATGGCTACTCCATTTCTTCTAAGGGATTCTTGCCCACAGTAGTATATATAATGGTCATTTGAGTTAAATTCACACATTCCAGTCCATTTTAGTTTGCTGATTCCTAAAATGTCAATGTTCACTCTTGCTACTTCCTGTTTGACCACTTCCAATTTCCCTTGATTACTGGACCTAACATTTCAGTCTCCTATGCAGCATTGCTGTTTATAGCATTGGACTTGACTTCCGTCACCAGTCACATCCACTACTGGGTGTTTTTTGTTTTGGCTTTGTCTCTTCATTCTTTCTAGAGTTATTTCTCCACTGATATCCAGTGGGCACCTACCGACCTGGAATAGGCTTTTAACACATACTGAAGAACCTTCTATTGTAGATACCTGTATTTGTTTCATTCCTTGTATAAGTTCCTTAAGGTCAGAGATTCAACTGTTTTGTCCCATTGTGCCTAACAGTGTGTAGTATATCACAGATATATCTAAACTATAAATAAGTTAACTAATACCATAGAAATCTGGGTGAGTTCAAGTGTGCTTTGAATGAATTATATTATGTGACAGGGTACTTAAGTCTGCTTTCTTTAAAGCATTGCTTAAAACATATTGCAATATACATTTTAACTGACTGGAATAATGGCATTTATGGGTTATTTATAATATAAGTGACAGCATTCTTTTAGTGCTATATACAGCATTAAATCTTATGGAATAAACTACTACACTGTTGTGAAAGATTCTTTCAAAGTGAGTCATAAAGAAAAAAATTAACAAAATGAAAAGACAACCCACAGAATGAGAGAAAATATTTGTAAACAAAGCAACAGACAAGGGATTAATTTCCAAAATATACAAACAGGGCATGAAGCTCAATAAAAAAATTAATTGAAAAAAAGGACACAATGGGGGAAGGGGAGGATGGGTGTAAATGTATAATGTACAAATACAGTACTATATGTAAAATATATAGCCAGTGGAAGTAAAAGGCTGCTGCTATCAGCCATGATTGACGCCAGGATTCCTGGCCTCCTGAGGATAGGAATTCAATCTGGGGCCAGTGATGGGGCTTGATTACTCAGAGTTTTTCGTGTAGCAAAGTTTTCTTAAAGTGTAAAAGAGATAGTGAAAGTTTCTGACAGGCATCAGAAGGGGATGGAAAGAGTGTCCTTTTGTTAGTTTTTAGCAAGGAGTTACATATATTATTGGTGGTGGTTTAGTTGCTAAGACATGTCTGACTCTTGCAACCCCATGGACTGTAGCCTGCCAGGCTCCTCTGTCCATGAGATTCTCCAAGTGATAATACTATAGTGGGCTATCATTTCCTTCTCCAGGGGATCTTCCTGACCCAGGAATCAAACCCAAGTCTTCTGCACTGCAGGCAGATTCTTAACCAACTGAGCTACAGAAGAATCCCATATATACCATTAGCAAAATCAGAGAAAGGAAACATTTCAAAACTGAGAGAGTTGCATCAGGCCCCTCCACCACAGCATGCATTTTGAGAGAGCATTGACACAAAGTGAGTCATCCCTGGCCATAAAACAATTGACATGAATCTTGAAGAAAGGCAGATTTTCAAGTAAATACATAGCTCATTAACATAGTTTAAGAAAGATATTTCCATGAGAAAATCCCAGTGGTTAGGTCAAGGTTTGAGATAAAGTTACTCAGGTGGAACTAGGTGTCACCATGGCAACACAGGATTCAGTTCAGTTCAGTAGCTCAGTTGTGTCCCACTCTTTGTGACCCCATGGACTGCAACACAACAGGCCTCTCCATCCATCACCAACTCCCAGAGTTTACTCAAACTCAGAAGTCTGCCACTTGCAGTTTATTTCCTCCATCCACTTGGGGACCTCTGACCTCCCTAGCTAGGCTGTTAATGCTCTCAGGAGTTTGATGTATGTACCACCCAGGGAACCCAAAGCCAGTGCTCTGTGACAATCCAGAAGGGTGGGATGGGTATGGAGGTTCAACTGGAAGCAGACATAAGTATACCTAATGTTGATTCATGTTGATGTATAGCAAAGGCCATCACAATACTGGAAAGTAATTATGCTCTAATTTTTAAAAAATGAAATTAAAAAAATGGGCAGATTTAACTACACATTTCTCCAAAAAAGACATACAAATAACCAACAGGCACATGAAAAGATGCTCAATGTCACTAATTACCAGAGAAATGCAATTCAAAACTACAACGAGGTATCACCTTACACCAGTCAGAATGTCCATCATCCAAAAATGTACAAACAGTAAATCCTGGAGAGGGTGTGGAAAAAAGAGAACTCTCCTATACTGTTGGTGAAAATGTAAATAGGCACACCCACTATGGAGAACACTATGGAGATTCCTTAAAATACTAAAAAATAGAGCAACTATGTGATTCTGTAATCCCACTCCTGGACATATACCCAGAAAAAATATAATTTAAAAAGATACATAAACCCCAATGTTCATTGCAGGACTATGTAAAATAGTCAAGGCATGGAAGCAACCTAAACGCCCATCAGTTGAGGAATGGATAAAGAAGATGTGGCACACACACACACACCCACACACACAGACACACACACATATATATACAATGGAATATTATTCAGCCACAAAAAAGGATGCCATTTGCAGCACCATGGAAAAACCTAGAGATTGTCATATTCAATGAAGTAAATCAGACAGAGAAGGACAAATACCACATGACATCACTTATATGTGGAATCTAAACCATGTTACAAATGAACTTATTTACAAAACAGAAATATGGTCACATATGTAGAAAACAAACATGGTTATTGAGGAAGAAAGGGGGGGATAAATTGGGAGACTGATAATGACATATATACACTATTATATACATAATAGATAACTAATAGATAACAATTGTATAGCACAAGGAGCTTTACTCAGTGCCCTGTAATGAACTATATGGGAATAGAATCATAATGAAATCACTTTGCTGTACTCCTGAAACTAACACAACATTGTAAATTAACTACACTTCAATAAAATCTTTTAAAAATGATTCACAGAGTAAAATAGAATAAAATTAAACATCACATATTTGTGCAAAATTCCAAGAAACAGAATAGATTGTTGAATCGGCACTTGGATACAGTGTGTTGTTGGATTAAATTTGTTAGCATAGAACTCTAAATTTTACACTGAGATGCTTTTATACTGAGGGGAAACATCAAAATAAGCCCTAGCATAGCATAGGTCATGTGCATTTTCACATGTAATTATAGAAAATTATATCTTCCTAAATGTCCTTGTCCCTTTGTGACCTGGCAAAATCTGATTCTTCCATTCAACCTTAGGTTAAATAGTGACTCCTCTCTTAAAATCCTACCCAGTTTTCCATGATAGAATTAGTAGTTCTGTCCTTTCAGTTGCATCTTGTTAATATCTATTTGGTTACTATAATGTGTACCGCACTAACAATTTGGTTACTACAATGAATCTGCTTATATATCTTTATCTTTGATTCTTCCACATTATTTTCAGTTAATTGGGCTTTTGTTGATCTTCAAATTTCCCCAGAATTAGGTGGCTTCATAAATAAACGTGAAATCTTTAAGTTTCATTTTATAATATGAAACACAGTAGCATTTTTCACAGGTGCAACAGAAACATTTCTTCATTCAGTATAATAGTATGTAGAATTACACATTGGAGTTGGAGTTAAAATTTGATATTTTTCTTTTTATGTTTAGTATTCTCTTATTAATAGCAGAGAGGGTAGGGAAAAAAGGCCTGTATGAACAACAAAAGAATATATAGCTACCTTTCTTCTAAAATGACTAATGTATTGCTATAATTTCAGACTCACTGTACCTAGCTGTCCAAACCAAGCCTTCTGTTTCTTATGTCTCACACCCATTGCAATGGATTGTAATGGTTTTGTGCTCACAATTGCATGTATACCTTCTCCTCCCTTATACATTGATCATTCCCAATGTAAATTCCCCACCAGGGCTATAGATTATGGCTCTACACTCTGCACTTACAGAAAACCTAATGAAAAGAATAAATTACAGAGGAAGAAATTACCAACTATTACTATGATTCCCAATACTAGGGACCTTGAGCTACTTTAATGTGTATGAAAACTACTTCCAATGATTACAGCATCAGTGGGGAAAATGCAAAAAAGGAATTAACTTGAATTGAAAAAGAACCTCCCTTTTGCTTTTGTTCATATAATAACGTGGTTATGTAGTGAATTAACAGAACTAGGTAAATCGTTAGGCTGTAATGAAACATAGGGCTAAGTATTGTTATATTGTCCTAAATAGAATAGAGAGTTTTACCATTCTAGGGTATTCAGAAACCATAGTTATAGGGAGAACAAAAATATTTCCAGGGACTTCTCCCTTGAAAGAACTCCCTCTCTCCTAAATGTCTAGAAACTATAATATGTCTCCTCCCTATGATTTGATGGGCAGCAAAAGGCTCCCCTGCCCTAAATATTTCTATCCTAAAGAACTAGAACTCTTTATATTACTCATATCTTTGGATGGAATTTATAAAGGCTCTGGTGACCATATAGTTTTATCATCTGAATAAAAGACAGTTTAGACATTAACAGCCTATCAACTAAGAGTTACAGGTTTCATTTTGTTATATACCAGAAAGCAAGAAAAAATTTAATGTACATTTAAACACAGACAACTTTCACACAAATTAGATTCTATACTGCTTTTGAAAACTCATGAAATCTGGCAAAACTAAACTCATATTCCTGCACAGAGAATATTGACATTGGGCAAGTCATTTTATCTATTTTTTAAAAATTTAGTTAGAGTATAATTGCTTTACAATGTTGTGTTAGTTCCTGCCATTCAACAACATGAATCAGCCATATGTATACATATATCCCCTCCCTCTGTGAATCTTAGCTTCCTCATCTGCAAGATGAAGATAATATCTAGGTCACAAAATTGTTAGTAGAATTAAATAAGATAATAAATAGAGAAAGCCTAGTGCATATTAAACACTTGATAAATGATAATTATTATTATTAGTGATTAGGGTAAATACCCTGTCTCCAGAGGCATGTATCCTGAAATTTGGCACCAATCCTTCTACATCAGACTTTGCTCTCAATACAGATGTTGAACATCAGTGCCAGTCTACCAGTATACTTGTACTATCTTTCTTATAATAAGAATACTTCTATTTTTCAAAATGAATGATAAATTGAGAGGACTTTTGTATTTCAGAAAAACAGGAAAGCATAAAAAAACACCAAATATTCTCCAAATACTGTAAGCATGGCCTGATTTCTAAACAAGGTAGATTTGTCTACCATAAAAAGTGCTACTTTAAAGTTTCCCCCCACTTGGCAGTATTGTTGTTGTTTTCACATTGTGTATTTCAAACTGGTCATTCTTAGTTTCAAAGTTTCAAGACTTCAAAAAGATCCCAAGATATCTGAGTAGTGCATTAAAAACAAAGTTGGCATACTTTTCTTTTAAAAATCTGTTTGAAGTCAAGATGTGTTCAAGAAGAAAAGACACTTCATCTTCTGAAGCTGTGATCCTTATTCTCTGTTTGCCCCTATCCATTCCTCCCCAGATCTATTCTCTACCTTTTTCTGACCTGCTCTGTGCTCTTGGAAAACTATTAATAATATCCACTAACAGCATTACAGGAGTTCTCTTCTTGGCTGGCTTCTATATATTTCTTACCTCTAGTTACTAACTATCAGGAGGAGATTGAGGGTGGAGGGTGGAAGACAGGGAAGGATAGAAGAGAGGTCCCTATGTTTATGCTCTCTCCCCTACACTCCATGAACTGCCATTTCGTGGTTCCTCTGTGGTCGAAGTTCTTATACTTTGACACATCTTCCATGGCTCTATACCCTCTATAAATTACAGTAACATCATTCTCCCTCCCTGCCCATTCAAGGCTAAGGATGGTGATAGACTCCTATTGTGATTATTTCCTGGGAATCTCCACATGTCTCCCTTAACTGTAAATATTTTGTGCTAAGTACTCTCCTGAAATATTGAATTAGATTCTGTCTCCTGACTAACATAGAAGCCATTAACAAAGTCTCCTGACTAACATAGAAGCCATTAACAAATATGCTATTTTGTTTAAAAGATATTATTCAGCCTAAGTTTTTGAGCTATACTTGTTAAAGCAATTAAAATAAAATCTGTGAATATTCTACAATAATGACTCCATGACTTATATAACCTTTATAATAATAGATATATAACTATTTAAGTGTTTCTTCTTTCAAAGTAAATATATATAAATGTGTACCATTTTAATATTATTGATTTTGGCATGGAAGAAATTACTGAATAAAGCAAAAATAAAAGATAAGGGTTTCAAAGGTGGTTCAGTGGTAAAGAATCTGCCTGCCAATTCAGGAGACATGGGTTCAATCCCTGATCCAGGAAGATCCTACATGCCACAAAGCAACTAAGCCCATGCACCACAACTATTGAGCCTGTGCTCCAGAGCTTACATGCTGCAACTACTGAAGTCCATGTGTCCTAGAGCCAATGCTTCACAAGAAAAGAAGTCACCACAATGAGAAGCCTGTGCACCCAACTCACCACAAATGAAGAGAGTAGCCCCTGCTCGCCACATCTTGAGAAAAGCCCATGCAGCAACAAAGATCCAGCAAAGCCAAAAATAAATAAACACAATTTTTAAAAATGAACAAAAAGCATATAATCACCTAAATAGATACACAAACAGAATCTGACAAAATTAAATATCTATTTATGATAAAAAAGAACTCTTAGCAAAATATAGGTATCTCAATATAATAAAGGTCATATATAACAAATCCACATGTAACATCATATAGAACAGTGGAAAGATTAAAGCATTTTTTCTAAATTCAGACACAGGGAAGGATCCCACTCTCACCTCTTCTATTTAACATATTAACATTAGAAGGCATAAACACAGGAATCAGATAAGAAATAAGAGGCATCCAAACTAGAAGGGAAGAAGTAAAACTATCACTGTAGATGATATGACACTATATATAGAAAATCCTAAAGTCTCCACACCAAAAAAATGAAGAATAAATAAATTCAGTAAACTTGTAGGATACAAGATCAATATTAAAAATCTGTTATTTCTTTATATGCTAATAATGAACTATCAGAAAAATTCAAGAAGACAACCCCAGTTATGATTGCATCAAAAAGAATAAGATAACTGGGAATAAACTTAACCAAGGAGATAAAAGACCTATACTCAAAAAACTCTAAGACATCAACAAAGGAAACTGAAGACAACACAAATAAATGGAAGGCTCCATGTTCACAGACTGAAAACAATCAATACTGTTAAAATTTCCACACTACAAAAGCAATCAATAAATTTAACATAATGCCTATCAAAATACCCATGACATATTTCTGATCCTAAAAGCTACATGGAATCACAAAAGACCCAATCAGCCAAAGCAATCTTGAGAAGAAAGAACAAAACTGAAGATTTACGTTTCCTAATTTCAGACTTTGTTATAAAGCTACAGTAACCAACATAGTATGTTACTGGCACAAAAACAGACACAGAGAATAAGGGAATAGAATAGAGCCCACAAATAAATCCATGTACTTATGATCAATTAATCTATAACAAAAGAGGCATGAATATACAATGGGGAAAAGACAATCTCTTGAATAAGTGTTTCTGGGAAAAATCAGACAACAACATGTAAAAACAATGAAATTAGAACATTCTTTAATACCATATAGAAAAAAATCCTTGAAGAAAACATAGGCAGGGCAATCTTTGACATAAACCATAGCAATATTTTTTTTTGGATCCGTCTCAAAGGCAAATGAAACAAAAGCAAAAATGAACAAATGAAACCTAATTAAACTTAAAAGCTTTTGCACAGCAAAGGAAACCACTGGCAAAAAGAAAACAAACCTTACTGAGTGGGAAAAAGTATTTTTCAAATGATATGACTGATAAAGGGTTAATATCTAAAATATGTAACATCTCACAAAACTCAATATCAGAAAAACAAATAATCCAATCAAAAAAACAGGCAGAGGAACAGAGCAGACAGTTTTCAAAAGAAGCTATACAAATGGCCAATAGGCACATAAAAATGTTCAGTATTACTAATTATCAAAGAAACGCAAATCAAAACCAAAATGAGACATCATCTCAAACCTGTCAAAATGACTATTATCAAAAAGTCTATAGATAAATTTTGGTGAGGATGTAGAGAAAAGGGAACCCTAGTACACTGTTGGTTGGAATGTAAATTGGTACAGCCACTATGGAAAACAGTATGAGGTTTCTTCAAAAAACTAACAATAAGACTACCATATGATTCACCAATTCAACTCCTGGATATATGCTGAAAGAAAATAAACATGAAGTTGAAAAGATAGATGTACTCCAATTTTCAATGCAGTATTATTTACAGTATACAAGATACAGAAGAAATCTAAGTGTCCATCACAACAGATGAATTGATAATGAAGATGTGTATATGTATGTATGTGTACAGACACACACAAAGGGGAATACTACTCAATCCTAAAAAGAAGGAAATTTTGCCATTTGCAGCTACATGGATGGACCTAGAAGGTATTACACTTAGTAAAATAAGTCAGATAAACAAAAATACTCAATGATACTACTTAAATGGGAGATTCCCTAGTAGCTCAATGGTGAAGAATCCACCTGCAATGCTGGAAACATGGTCATGACCCCTCGTTTGGGAAGATATTCTGGAGAAAGAAATGGCAATGCACTCCAGTATTCTTGCCTAGGAAATCCCATGGACAGAGGAGCATAACGGGCTGCAGTCCATGGGCTCTCAAAAGGGTCAGATATGACTTAGCAACTAAACAACAATCAACAACCATTTAAATGTCAAATCTAAAAAAATAAAACGAATTAAAAAAACAAAAACAGACTCAGAGAAAAAAATTGTGGTTACCAGTAGGGAGGAGAAAAGGGACAGTGGTAAGGAGACAGGGATAAGGGATTATGAGGAACAAACTATAATGTATAAGGTAAAAAAGCTTCAAGAATATATTTAATAGCACAGGGAATATAGCCAATACTTTATAATAACATTAAAGGGATTATAAGCTATATAATTTTGAATCACTGTCATACACCTAAAGCTAATATAATATTGTAAATCAACTATACTTCAATGAAAAATTAATCCTAATAATGATACAAATTATTATTCCATCTGCTAGAATGTTACTTTTCAAAAAAAATTGTTCAATTAATTGAGTTACAATACTGTAATTAAGGATTACAGTAGTCCATGTGCTGGAAATATTTATTACTTAATAAAACACTGGGATTGAGTATGTGTTAATATTCAAAAGATAAAGAAATGCTCACTTTTAGTGAAGCCAAACTATTAGAAGAATCAAATAAATGTAATTTTAGCACCTTGACAACAATGAGACACAAATAACAACCAAACAAGGTGATGAAAGGTGTTTACAGCAAAAAAAAATATTCTCCAAGGGCTTTCCTGTGCCAAGGATAGAATTAGTTCATATGTTTTCATTTTTAACCAAAATACTGGTCAATAATCATCCATGTTAACTAAGATGACAATAAGCTCTTAAACCAAAACAATTCCAAAGGAAAAAAAATGCAAGAAGGCAAAATGGTTCTCTGAGGAGGCCTTAAAAATAGCTGAGAAAAGAAAAGAAGCAAAAGGCAAAGGAGAAAGGGAAAGATATACCTAACTGAATGCAAAGTTCCAAAGAATTGCATGGAGGAGAAAGAAAGCCTTCTTAAGTGATCAATGCAAACAAATAGAGGAAAACAATAGAATGGGAAAGACTACAGATTTCCTCAAGAAAACTGGAGATACCATGAGAATATTTCATGCAAAGATGGACACAATAAAGGAAAGAAATGGTATGGACTTAAAAGCAGCAGAAGATATTAAGAAGAGGTGGCAAGAACACACAGAAGAACTATATAAAAAAGGTCTTAAAGATCTGAGTAACCATGAAGGTATGATCACTCACCTAGAGCCAGACATCCTGGAGTGCGCAGTTACGGGGGCCTTAGGAAGCATTACTACAAACAAAGCTAGTGGATTGATGGAATTCCAGCTGAGCTTTTTAAAATCCTGAAAGGTGATGTTAGGGCCAGTGTACTGGGATGACCCTGAGGGATGGGATGGGGAGGGAGGTAAGGGGTGGGGGGGTTCAGGATGGGGAACATATGTACTCCCATGGCTGATTCATGTCAATGTATGGCAAAAACCATTAGCCTCCAGTTAAAATAAATTAATTAATTAAAAAAAATATGCCAGCAAATTTGGAAAACTCAGCAATGGCCACAGGACTGGAAAAGGTCAGTTTTCATTGCAATCTCAAAGAAGGGCACTGCCAAAGAATGTTCAAACTACCACATAATTGTGCTCATTTCACATGCTAGCAAGGCTGTGCTCAAAATTCTCCAAGCTAGGCTTCAGCAGTACATGAACTGAGGACTTCCAGATATACAGACTGGATTTAGAAAAACCAGAAATCAAAGAACCAGAGATCAAATTGGCAACATCCATTGGATCACAGAAAAAGCAAGAGAATTCCAGAAAAATAGCTACTTCTGCTTCATTGATTATGCCAAAGCCTTTGAAAGTGTGGATCACATTAAACTATGGAAAATTCTTCAAAAGATGGGAATACCACATCACCTTACCTGCTTCCTGAGAAACTTATACGCAGGTCAAGAAACAACTTAGAACCACACATGGAACAAAGGACTGGTTCCAAATTGGGAAAGGATTACATCAAGGCTGTATATTGTCACCCTGCTTATTTAACTTATATGCAGAGTACATCATGAGAAATACCAGGTTGGATGAAGCACAAGCTGGAATCAAGATTGCCATAAGAAATATCAACAATTTCAGATATGCAGATGATATCACCCTAATGGCAGAAAGTGAAGAGGGACTAAAAAGCCTCTTGATGATGGTGAAAGAGAAGAGTGAAAAAGCTTGCTTAAAACTCAACACTCAAAAAATGATCATGGCATCTGGTCCCATCATTTCATGGCAAATATATGGGGGAAAGAAATGGAAACAGTGACAGACTTTATTCTCAGGCTGCAAAATCACTGTGGAAGTTGAGTACAGCCACGAAATTAAGATACCCTCTCCTTGGAAGAAAAACTATGAAAAACTGAGACAGTGTATTAAAAAGCAGAAACATCACTTTGCCAACAAAGGTCTTATAGTCAGTCAAAGCTATGGTTTTTCCAGTAGTCATGTATGGATGTGAGAGCTGGACCATAAAGAAGGCTGAGCATTGAAGAATTGATGCTTTTGAACTGTGGTGTTGGAGAAGACATTTTTTATTTTTTTAATTTTATTTATTTATTTATTTTTAAATTAATTAATTTATTTTAATTAGAGGCTAATTACTTTACAATATTGTAGTGGTTTTTGCCAAACATCGACATAAATCAGCCACAGGCGCACATATGTTCCCCATCCAGAACCCCCCTTCCACCTCCCTCCCCATCCCATCCCTCTGGGTCATCCCAGTGCACCAGCCCTGAGCACCCTGTCTCATGCATCGAACCTGGACCAGCGATCTGCTTCGCATATGATAATATACACATTTCAATGCTACCTTCTCAAGTCTTCCCACCCTTGCCTGGAGAAGACTCTTGAGTCCCTTGGACAACAAGGAGATCCAACCAGTCAATCCTAAAGGAAATCAACCTTGAATTTCCATTGGAAGGACTGATGCTGAAGCTGAAGCTCCAATATTTTGGCCACCTGATGCAAAGAGCTGCCTCATTGGAAAAGACCTTGATGTTGGGAAAGACTGAAGGTAGGAGGAAAGGGGGACACAGAGGAGGCTGTGATGGTTGAATGGCATCACTGACCCAATGGACATGAATTTAAACAAACTCCAGGAGATGGTGAAGGACAAGGAAGCCTGGTGTGCTGCAGTCCATGGGACTTCAAAGAGTTGGACACAAACTTAGCGACTGAACAGCAACAACAAGCTCTTAAAATATTCCAAAGTGCCTATAGAATTATCAAGGAATCAAGATATGCTTTGTTTAGTTTTGGTTTCCTGTACTCTTAACTGCATAATTTTATATCATTTTCTCATAATTGCTAATGCACATGCTTATTTAAGAAATAGTGTTGGATGCTTACTTTATGCAAAATATGCTTAGAACTACAGATGAAATGACAGTGAACAATAATGGTGTTTGAATGTTCTGGTTAACTGAGAAAATTTTTGAAGGTCATTACGCACTTTACTCCATCTCCCATACTGGATGCAGTGAAATGTTCTCTATGTGGCCAAATATGTTAAATAACAATGTTGTTAAATTAACAGGATTCCCTTTAGATTACAATTTAACATTCTTACTGATTTCTAATTTCTCTTGCCTCAGTTGCTACATTTGTAAGAATCAGAAGAATGTTTGCTACAGTTACTTTGGGTAAATATTTGTTTACTTGATAATGTATTCTGCTTTAGGCTGGCTTTAGGCATCTGTGATGGTGACAGGAAATTCATCTATCCCTCTCAAACATGATGCATTTAAATCAGTTTGGGTTTGAGTTGGTAAGGGATAAACTGCTCAGAAAGGGAATACCAAGTGGGATGCATTTACTTTTGGTCTCTCAGGGGAAAGAGAATTTGAACAGGAGACCACACCTCATGTTCATCTGCAAAAGGAGGCACCATCCCATTGCCAGGTGTCATTTGTGTTTCACAGACATATGGATAACTCAAGGGACATGCCAAAATAAAATCAGAAAAAATTGTTTTAAACTGGGTGTAAATTTTTAATGGCAGAATGACTTGACACTAATCAAAACAGAGTAAAGGTTATACTTGTATATTTCCAAACTAAACAATATCATCAAATTTATGAATACCTATTGAATACCTACAGTATGCAGAGATGATGACATTGAGGATGGAGGATTCCTGATATTCCACATACCTTTTACTAGTAGTAGCTAGAAAGTTAAACTGTTAGTCGCTGAATCCATGTGCAACTCTTTGGGGCCCCATGGACTCCATCCTACCAGGCTCCTCTGTCCATGGAACTCTCCAGGCAAGAATCCTGGAGTTGGTTTTTTCAAACAAACAAACAAAAAAACAATACTGGATTTGGTAGCCATTCCCTTCTCCAGAGATCTTCCCAACCCAGGGATCAAACCTGGGCCTCCTGCACTGCGGGCCGATTCTCTACCATCTGAGCGACTAGAGAAGCCTCTAGTACTAAGCTGGAAGTGTACACAAATACATTTCCATTGTGATTGAAGCTGTTAAGCTGATGTTGGCTGATATAACTGCTCCAAAATTCTAGTTTGTTTTGGCGTCTTTGTCCCAAAAGCTGCATCTACTATCAGATCCCATAGTTGCAAGGGTGCCTTGAACAAGATGGAACACAATTCCATTTACCACGTAGATATCCTGAGGAGCTGAAGTGTTGGTTCCATTAGATTGATAATATTTAAAAGTGAAATTATCTTTGGCAGGAATTGGGGGATTGATGTAATGAATAGCAACTCTCCCCTCAATGCTTCCCAGGGCAAACCTGTTCAGGTGATTCTGTTTGTCTTTAAAAAATAGCCACACATTGATGCTGATGCTTCAGTGGAGATGCTATACTCCTGAGTTCAGAAGGTTGATTATCTAACTGATAGATAATCAGTTCCCTCTCTGTAGCTGCCATACAGCCATAGAATCATCATGTTAGCAGAGTGACACCTTTCAGGAAGTTGTAAAATCATCATAGGAGTTGATGATTGTGTATACCCAAACTTCAAAGTATTATCTTAGTTCCAGGTCATCACACACCTGTAGTTTGGTGTTGTGATCCAATGTATGGTTTTAACAGGAGTATCATGTTGCACAGTGTGTCTATTGCCTGCTTACTATTGAGGTCCCATGTTTTGGCAGTTTTATCACATGATGCTGTAAACACTTTGCTCCCATCATCACTCCAGCAGACATCTAGCACAGGCTAGGTGTGTATCTGCTGGGCTTTTGCAATAGTCTGTCCACTATCCTGAGCTTCCTGCTGTTGCTGCCACTGCTGCTAAGTCGCTTCAGTATTGTCTGGCTCTGTGCAACGCCATAGATGGCAGCCAACCAAGCTCCTCTGTCCCTGGGATTCTCCAAGCAAGAATACTGGAGTGGGTTGCCATTTCCTTCTCCAATGCATGCATGCATGCTAAGTTGCTTCAGTCACGTCCAACTCTGTGCAACCCCATGGACAGCAGCCCACCAGGCTCCTCTGTCCATGGGATTCTCTAGGCAAGAATACTAGAGTGGGTTCCTATTTTCTTCTCCACTGAGCTTCCTAGCAGCAAACATCAACATCCTTAGCCCACGATCCTACAGAAGAAAGTTCCCCAGCAAGGTTGGTAGGCTAAAAGGCAGACAACCAATCCTATTATCAGGAGAGAATGTTACTTCAATATCCTTCATTAAGTGAAAGTGAAAGTTGAACATCTCTCAGTCACGTCTGATCCTTTGTGACCTCATGGACTATACAGTCCATGGAATTCTCCAGGCCAGAATACTGGACTGGGTTAACTGTTCACTTCTCCAGGGGATCTTTCCAACCCAGGGATCAAACCCAGGTCTCCCGCATTGCAGGCAGATTCTTTACCAGCTGAGCCATCAGGGAAGCCCTTCATATCCTTCATAGGGTTGTGATTTATCTGTGGTTGTGTTGCCAACATGCTGGTCCTGCCAGATCCAAAATCCGAGCTTGTTGCAAACAGACTCATGCCACGGAGGGAAGCCAGCAACGGGGAGCAGGAGTTGCTCAGGAGCCTGTGACTCCACTTGGGCACAAAGGAGATGGAGGCAAGGCAGCAGGCCAGCCAAAGAAACTGCCCTCCAAATTTCTAATAGCAAGATTTTCAACCATGGGATTTGGGGGTGAATATGCCAGTGAACAGCATACTTCTCCTTCTGCCTCATCTTATACATCTAATCAACACCAGTGTTTTATGAATTGTAACTCCTAAACATCACTGGAACACACCATTCGTCTCCATCCGTATGTCACATCCCTAAGTGGAAGCCACCCTCATCTCTTACCTGGACCTTCCCCTAACAAGTCTCCCTATAACCAGTCTTTCCCCATTTCAAACTACTTTTCATATCACAATATCATTAATCACTCTAAATAAAGCACAAATATAATCATTCCCTCCGCTGCCTTGCCTTCAGGCTTCCTGTTGCCTGCAAAGTTAAATTCAAATGGTGTAGCAAGGCATGTGAGTACAAGTCTTAACACTTTTTCACTAACCATCCCTATGTCTCTGTGGATATACTTCATGTTCTAATTAAACTAAACTGCTCACAGCTCCACACATACTTATTTCCTCTCATCTCTCCAGAATTTAGCACACGCTAGTCCCTTTGCCTGGCACACCCTTCCCTCCTTCACCTTCCCTTTTTCTAAAGCTCACTTTACTCATTATTCAGGTCTCAGCTAAGACACCTTCCTTCAGGCAACCTCATTTGACTCTCAAAGACTGGGCTAAATATGGCTCCTGGTTTTACCAGAATAATTTGTGATTCCTTGTCACCACTAAATCCCATTGTATTTTAATTGCCTGTTTGTCTAGCTTTTTCACTGGGCTGTAAATTCCATGAGAACAATTTTATTTTGCTAATCCTTATATCCTCAATCCCTAGCATAATGGTTCCACATAATCAGTTGTTGCTAATAGCCCTCCTATCTTAAATTCATAGATTTTTTTTTTACTTCAAAGAATCGTATACAATCTGAAAATGGGGGTGCGTTTGAGTCTGGGGGTAGTGGTCAGGTAACTTGGGTTACCTACCATGTCCAGAAACTCAATCTATAAAATGATATACTATAGAGAGCTGTCTTATAGGAATTTTTTTCCACTTTAGCACTATAAGGCAGAAGCTTTATAAGCATTTGCCCCCTCATTCACCAGTGTTGTGCAAATTAAAAATACCCTGTCAAGGCAGAGAATCTTCTCACAAGATACAGAAAGGAAAGGATACCATTTTAGTACATTACAAGCACTGAACCAGATTAAAATGTTCATCACAGGCAACCTGCTAATAGATTCTGAAGACAGAAAGAGATTCTGCCCTATATATCATCAAGCAGTTACAATACATTACATACATGTTCTCAAGATTAACCATAATTTGTCTATCCATAAGAGGACACTACAACACTGTTTTATATGCATTCTTTCACAGTTCATCGCCAATTCATCTGGCAGGCATTGAGTTAGCCGATTCTGTTAGCTAATTGCCTTTGTCTGAAGGAAAAACAAAACTCCTGTCACTAGGACAAGCATTCGGTTACAGCTCAGGAAAAGGCATTCCTATAGTAACAAGGAGACATTCACATTCTATATTCCTTGATGATTACATTTCGAAGAGATGCTTCCCAGATGCTTAAGAAAAACACTCCTGGGTTGCAAAGCTGGCAAGTGGCTTACCTAGTCTTTAAACAGATCTACAGAGATATTAAAGGGAAAGGAGAAGGATTCACAAATAATAGGTTTCTCACAGAAATATGCTGAGAAAGGGAGAGGGAATTTTCCTCATGGCAATGGGAAAAACCATTTTAAAAAAATCTACCTTCATGCCAGTCAGCTCAAAGTTAGGTAGGCCTTTGTCCTTTCTTAATAAGCAGGCCTCCCTCAGAGAATACATTTCCTCTCTCATAATCTATGTATCTCACATAGTAGAAGAAATGTTTTGAGAAAGCCATACCCACGGCTTTAAAAAACATATATATGCTAATGAGGTGGCTTTAGAAAACATATATGTGCTAATAAGAAGTCCAGATTATATTACTAGTCTGGCCTTTCCCTTGAACTCAAGACTCAAACAGAGATATTAAAATATTTAAAGATCAGGACTTCCCTGGTGGTCAGTGTTTAAGACTCCATACTCCCAGTGCAGGGGGCCCAGGTTCAATGCTGTTCAGGGAACTAAGATCTCACATGCTGTATGGCAAGGCCAAAATGAATAAAAAAAATATTCTACAAATAAAATATATAAAAAATATTCAAAGTTTGATATTGCCTCGATATTGGGAAATCAAAGACACCAGCCTGTGTTCTATGCACGTATGCTCTATATATGCAACTATCTGATCAAAATTTCCACTTAATAATGAATTGGTGTCTTAAGTATATTCTGTGAAACTTCTATCCCGAAACTGCTCATAGCATGGTCTTCCCTGTACCAATAAAAGATAACCCTATTGCATGGGCCAGAAAAGTAGGAGTCATCACTGATTCTTTCTCTTATGCTCCACACCCAGCTTATAGAAAAGCCCATCTTCTCCAATTTAAAAATGTGTCAGCAAGTCTCAACATTTCTTATCGCCCGCACTGTTAAGACTCTAGTTAAAACTATCATCACTTTGGGGCCTGGATTACTGTAAAAATCTATTAACTGGAGCTGTCAGGATGCCCCCTTGCTTGGATGACAAGGTCACGAGACTAAGAAAGAAATTGCAAAGCTGAATTTCTTTATTGGGACATCCCGGGAAAGACCCCTCCTGATATTTTTCTTGGGAGTTCTGTCCATGCTCAGAACATTAGCTCATCTCAGTAGGTCAATCCCAGGTGGAAAGAATTTGTCCTGAGATAATTCCCCCAGACCTTATAGACCAGAGGATCCAGGATGGTGGTTTGCCTTCCCCAGGGGCTAAGGAGGAATGAAATGGACATTTAAATAGATTACTACACCTCTTACTAGTTACTGGGAAGTTTACCAAGAGTTCTCTGGGGGTCATGGCAAGGCCACCACCAGAAGGGCTCATACTTGGGTCACCTTTCCACCTCCCTCTCCCCTGACCACTCCACGGAGGAGGCTCCCTTCCTTGAAGAAACCAGGCTGGAATGGGACTTAGGAATGCTCATAACTGTGGCCAGCATAGTTGGAGACACTGATTGCTTTAGGATAATGTAGACCTAGGAATTCATTATAGTAGTTATAAGGTTGATAGGGTTTTATTGCTAAAGCAGTGCTGCTAGACTGTCTCTTAGTTCTCTTTCCTCTTTCTAAACTGTCTCTTTGTCCTCTTACCTCTTTCCTTGTAAGAACCGGAGTAGGTTACTAGAATAAAACAGTTTCAAGCTTAAGCCCTTCCCTCTAGCTTCTACATAGTTGCATCTTATAAGAGAAATGTAACCTTTCTACTTAGGTTAATGTACTTATCATGATTGAATGAAGTATGCTGAAGACATTCAAATGGTAAACACACTATTGTTAAATCTAATTACGCAGAAATCTGACTTCTGCAAGGGGAATGTTTCATGATAGACTGGGGAATGAGCTCTATGATAAGGTTGCTATGGAAGGTAGAAAACAAAAAATTGTATAGAATGATAGGTGATGTAATGATGTCATGGGGATGTCTTTTGGCTATAAAACTGTAAACCAACAACAATAAACGAGAGAGAGACTGCTCCATGACCACATTGACTCAGCTTAGTTCTCCCGTCGACGCCACTCATCCCTCAAGACTCCAGGACCCGCCAAGGCAGGACCCTGGCAAACTGGTCTCCCTGCTTAACATCTGCTACTACATTCTCTTCTCCATACAAAAGCCAGAAAGATTTTGTTAAAAACCCCAAATCAGATCGTGTTTCTCTTCAGCTCAAACCTCTTAAGACTTCCCATTTCAACAGAGTATAAGTTAGAGTCTATACAATGGCTGATAAGCCTCCATAAGACCTCCTATTATTTTTGTCATCTCATCTCCTATTCTTGTCCTTTTGCTCTCTTCACTGTATCCCCACTGCCCATTTGCTGTTCCTAAATCATGCTAGGCTTCAAACTGGCCTTGAGGCCTTAGATCTGCCTATTTCTTTGGTCTTGAACTTGTTCCTCAGCTATTGGCACGGCTCTCCTCTTCTTTCACCAATTTATAAAAGAACTTTTTAAATATATTCTTTTGAGACACAATTTACATAACATAATATTCTCTAAGTTAAAGTGTAAAATTCAGTGGGTTTTAGTATATTCACAGAGCTGTACAATCATCATCATTTTATAATTTGAGAAATTTTTCATCACCTCAAAATGCTAGTTTGAACTCATTAAACAGTCCATTCCTCCTCCATTCCTCCAGTTCCTTCAGTCCCAGGCAACCATTACTTTGCCTCTCTGTGGATTTGGTTACTCCTGTCATTTTGTACAAATGAATTCACATAATATGTGGTCATTTTGTGTCTGGCTTCTTTGACTTAGCAACATGTTTTTGAGGTTCATCCATGATCTCATAAGTATCACTACTTCATTCCTTTTTATGGGTGAAAATACTTCATTGTATGTATATATGACAATTTGACTGTCTATTTATCTGTTGATGGACAGGAACATTAACTTTTAAGTACTAAAACTATAATTCAATATTAGTTCATCCACAATTACAACTGCTAATGGCAAGATTTTATGTGGTATGCACAAAATGTTGTGAAGAATTAAAATTATTTGCCAGCAAGTGATTTTTTTAAATAAACTCCCTTCTAGTTCTTGTTTTATTAAATATGTGAATACAGTGTTTTCATTAATCTCTTACCTCTGACAACTTGTATTTTGCATAGGTTTAGCTAGATCCCTAGGACAGCAGTAGAGTTTTCAGTCCATTCCTGTCCATAACTGCAGTAGTCCACACAAGTTATAACCCTGGATATGTTCTCAAATAGGAACACCAAGGCACCACCCTCAGGAATTTCACTATCAGAGAAACAGCTTTGCTACTGTTATATATATATATATATATATATATATATATATATATATATATAAAACTCTTCTAGGCCCTATTAGGGGGCTTCCCTTGTAGCTCAGTCGGTAAAGAATCTGCCTGCAGTGCAGGAGACCTAGCTTCGATCCCTGGGTTGGGAAGATCCCCTGGAGAAGGAAATGGCAACACACTTCAGTATCCTTGCCTGGAAAATCTCATGGAGCGAGGAGCCTGGTGGGCTGCAGTCCATGGGGTCGCAGAGTCGGGCACGATTGAGCGACTAACACTTACTTACTTAGGCCCTATTCAGTGATATATTCAGCCCTATGCTAGACTTGTGTGCTGTGCTCAGGGACAGCTGGGATGTTCTGAGAGGTCTTTACGACATAATAACTCAGGGATCCGCCCATCTGGGACTGATGTGCATAGTACTCTGCCTATGTGTCAGAAGATGTCCCTGGTTTGGGAAACACCCTGGGCTGCCTGCCTCCTTCCACTTTCAGAGGCAGATTGGTTAAGTTTAGAGTTGAAACAATCAATCTAAGGTAAACTTGCTTAGATTCTGCCCAAATATGACTTTGTCTTGAAGCTTTTAAATTAATATAATTTATACATCATGTAGTCCCTTTTAAAGTGTACAGTTTAGTAGTTTTCAGTCTACTTACAAGGTTGAACAACTATCACCATGATCTATCTTCACAATAGTTTCATCACCCTAAAAATAAATCCCATACACAGTAACAGTCATTCCTTACTCCTTTCCTCAGACTCCTAGCAACCACTAATCTACTTTCTATCTCTAAGGATTTTCCTATTCTGTACATTTCCTATAAATGGAACTTACAATCTGTATCCTTTTGTGTTTGCCTAGTGTCTTTGAAGTTCATTCATGTAGCATGTATCAGAATTCATTCCATTTCATGGTTCAGTAATACCCCATCCTATAGATATACAATATTTTGTTTACCCACACATCCACTGATGACCATTTTTCTCAATTTTTTAAATATTAGAAATAATACTGCTATGAACACTGATGTACAAGTTTTTTAATTAATTTATTTTAATTTTATGTGGACATATTATCCACTTTTTTTTGTTAAATCAAATTTCCCCTTCTCAGCAAAGCCTGTCTTAACAGTCCTATTTAAAATATCATCCTCTCTCTCTTCATGACATTTTCTATTCCTCTTCACTGGGCTGCATTTCTCTATAGCACTTGTGATCATCTGCTTATTATTCATCTTTCTCTACTTGAATGCAAACTACATGAGGGCAGAGAATTTTATTTCTTTTGTTTAATGCTATAACCTCAGTGCTAGTAAAGAGTCTTAGGCAGAGCAGATACACAATATGCATTTTTAACACTTTCTGTCCCCTTTATTCTGGACAGTTACTGTCCTCATTGTCCCCTCTACACATATGGCTTGAAAAGTCAATTCTGGTAAGGTTTTACCCATCTACTTTCCATACCAAAGGAACTGGAAAGTGTATGTAGACATTTTCCAGATACGTCATTTCTGTTTCTAAAGAAAACAATGTGAGAGAACTGTGAACATCACATGAACTTTATAATATGGATATTAAATATGTGAACTGTGGAGGCAAAAGGCCTAGATTTGAATCCGTAGTCTTCTGCCTTTTAGCTGTATGACTTTGAATAAGTTTCTTTACTATAGTTTTCTCATGTGTGTCACCAGCAAATGAAAGGTAAAGAAACTCATACTTTTCTTTACTTCACAATGGCAAGAAAGTATAAAATTTCCATCAATATAAAAAAAAAGAAAAAGAACACACACTTTGATACTACCCAACTGACAAAGGAATTTCAAGTAAAGACTATGAATAACAATAATTATTCCAACTAACAATTAATGAGAGGCAGTATAATATGGTATTCAAGAGCACAGTCTCTGGAATCACATTCAGTTCAGTTTAGTTGCTCAAGTCATGTCCGACTCTTTGCAACCTATGAAATGCAGCATGCCAGTTCTCCTTGTTCATCACCAAATCCGGAATTTACTGAAACTCACGTCCATTGAGTCAGTGATGCCATCCAACCATCTCATCCTCTGTCGGCCCCTTCTCCTATTGCCTTCAACCTTTCCCAGCATCAGGGTCTTTTCAAATGAATCAGTCCTTCACATCACATGGCCAAAGTATTGGAGTTTCAGCTTCAACATCAGTCCTTCCAATGAATATTCAGGACTGATTTCCTTTAGGATGGACTGGTTGGATCTCCCTGCTGTCCAAGAGACTTGCAAGAGTCTTCTCCAACACCACAGTTCAAAAGCAACAATTCTTTGGCACTCAGCTTTCTTTATAGTCCAACTCTCACATCCATACATGACTACTGGAAAAACTATAACTTTGACTAGATGGGCTTTTGTTGACAAATTAATGTCTCTACTTTTTAATATGCTGTCTAGTCTAGGTTGATCATAACTTTTCTTCAAAGGAGCAAGTGTCTTTTAATTCCATGGCTGCAGTCACCATCTGCAGTGATTTTGGAGCCCCCCAAAAAATAAAGTCTGCACTGTTTCCACTGTTTCCCCATCTATTTGCCATGAAGTGATGGGACCAGATGCCATGATCTTAGTTTTCTGAATGTTGAGTGTTAAGCCAATTTTTTCACTCTACTCTTTCACTTTTATCAAGAGGTTCTTTAGTTCTTCTTCGCTTTCTGCCATAAGTGTGATGTTATTTGCATATCTGAGGTTATTGATATTTCTCCTGGAAATCTTGATTCCAGTTTGTGCACAAGCTGGAGCCACATTGCCTGGGCTCAAATATTTTCACACCGCTTACTAGCCACGTGACCTTGGGCAAGTTATTTAACCTTTCTGTGCCTTGGTGTTTATGAAATAGGGGAATAACAGTACCTAGTTCATTGGATTTTTGTTAAGAATTAAGGAAGTTTATACATGTAATGAGCTTAGTTCAGTGCCTGGTACCTGGCAACTGCTCACTATATTTTAGCTTCTACTACTGTCTTTACACACAAAGACCTTCACCATGATTATACCCAAGTAAATCAAATCACTCTCAAACACTCTACATATGCTGTGCCAGTAAGGATGGTTTAAATCACACTGCATTTCTATCTTTCTGATTCAATTAAAACCTAGAATATGGTAAATTATGGATAAATGCTTGTGGATGGAAGAAAAGGAGGGCAGAAGGTAGTAGGCTCCAGTCATTGCTGTCCCAGAGTCTACCACTTTGTTTTTGTTTAGGCGCTAAGTCCTATCCAACTCTTTGTGACTGTAGCCCTCCAGGCTCCTCTACCCATGGGATATCCCAGGGAAAAGAATACTGGAGTGGGTTGCCATTTCCTCCTCCAGGGAATTTTCCTGACCCATGGGTTGAACTCGCATCTCTGTATTGGCAGGTGGATTCTTCACCACTGAGCTACAACTGAAGCCCAGAGTCTTACCACATTGTTGTTCAGTCACAAAGTTGTGTCCGATTCTTTGCAATACCATGGACTGCAACACACCAGGCTTCTTTGTCCTTCAGTATCTCCTGGAGTTTGTTTAAACTCATGTCCACTGAGTTGATGATCTGCCATATATCTGCTTGTTTTATATATATTCTTCTCACTCATGTAATTCTTCATGTTTTGATTTCTTAAGCTTCTAGTATTTCGGGCTATCAGAGATGGCAGAGGGGTTTTGGAGATCCTTGCCATACATATGCCCAGAATAGTTAAGCCTCAATGTGTAAGCTTCCCATAAATCATTTTATATCTCTAACATGGTTTTAATGAATGGACTAAATGGGCAAATCTTTAATTTGCAATAAAGTCATAAATAATGACACTGATCCTCCTAAACTGGGAAACAGGAGGGTATGTCTCTGGAATTTTAAGATAGACTCCAAATTACCAGGAGAAGTCTGATTTCTGTGATAAAGAAGTAATGAAATGAAACAGGCTTTTTATAATAAGATTGGCCAACATCTGTCACAGCCATCACAAGACACTATCATAGGGCAGCCTTAATTTTTACACAATGGACTCAAAACTACTGGATAATGGAGGTCTTAAATCCTTTGTTTGTATTTATGATTTTATGTTTAAAATAAGCTGTCAGTATCAAAATTGGGTAGTTGACAGTTACACAGGAAACTGAACATCAAAAGATAGGCAAAGAAAATACCTATCATCTTCTGAAATTTCCCTCCCAAACCTGATTTGGATTATAATTTGCTGATATGCCATCTAAACTTTTAGTTATTATGAAAACACAACATCCAGAGAGTTAAGTTTCTTGTTTCTCGTGAAAAAATATGACTGTAGCAAAATATTGATGATCAGTGAATTCTACTTTAGGCCTCCAAACACAATTGTATTAGTTTGAGAGGTTATGAGGAGCAGAAAAAAAGATGACTCTCTAACTTTATCTACATAAATGGCATCTACTCCTAGTCCCCAAGCAATGCCAGGGCATCTACACTTTTCATATAACAAAACAAGCCAAATAGGAAAATAGAAGCACATATTTTCCCATGTTTGATGATAATGTTCCTAATCTTTAGTGAAGTAAGAACAGTGACCCAAGAGTTTCAGGGTAGCAAAGAACAGAACTTCTCAGCTAGAAGTGACAAACTATGAATAGAAATATATATATATATATATATATATTTACTGGATATTCTCAGGAACACTGGGCTGTCCTTAACTTCTGAATTTAGCATTATCTTTAATTTGGATATTCTCCTAAAACTATCTTTACCTAATTGACCCCTTTTAGGAGACCAACCCTGAATATCCATTAGAAAAACTGATGCTGAAGCTGAAGCTCCAATACTTTGGCTACCTGATGTGATGAGCCATCTCACAGGAAAAGATCCTGATGTTGGGAAAGAATATATTACTCAGCATTAAAAAAAAATTCATTTGAAGCAATTCTACTCAGATGGACGAAACTGGAGCCCATTATCCAGAAGTAAGCCAGAAGCAAAAACAACAATACAGTATATTAACGCATATATATGGAATTTAGAAAGACGGTAATGAGAAGCCAACATGCGAGACAACAAAAGGAACGCAGATGTATAGAATAGACTTGTGGACTTTGTGGATGAGGGTAAGGGTGGGATGATATGGGAGAAGGGCATTGAAGCATGTTAATTGTCATGTGTCTAATCAATCGCCAGCCCAGGATTGATGCTCGGGGCTGGTACAGTGAGATTTCCCGGGGGGGAGGGAGGAGGGAGGGGGGTTCCGGAGGGGAAGCATATGTAAACCCATGGTGATATCATGACAATGTATGGCAAAAACAATAAAAAAACTGCAAAAAAAATAAAATAAAAAAATAAAAGTCAAATACACACACACACAAAAAAAGAATAAAGGCAGCAGGAGAAGGGGGTGATAGAAGATGAGATGCTTAGATAGTATCATTGACTGGACATGAGTTTGAGCAAACTCTGGAACATAAAAAAGGATACAGAAGCCTGGCATGCTTCAGTAATTGAGGTTGCATTGAGTTGGACACAACTTAGCAGCTAAACAACAAACTATAAAGTCCAAACTCGACTGCCACCAATATTTGTAACACAAGGAAGAGGTTATAGAGGCTATGAAATGGTACAAGAAAGGCACTCTAGAATTATATTTTTTAAACGATAATTAGATTAAGGCAGTATATTCTACGTTTCTCCACTACAAAATTATATGCCAAAGAGCTTTCCTGCATCCTTCCAGGAAAAGGACTATGTCTTGATAGCTCAGAAGCCAGGGTTGGGCAGTGGCTGGAGGATAAATGAAAAGCATGTATTTCATCTGAATGACAGGCTTTATTCCTCTCAGTTCAGTTCAGTCGCTCAGTCATGTCTGCCTCTTTGCAACCCCATGGAATGCAGCTTGCCAGGCTTCTCTGTCCATCACCAACTCCCGGAGCTTGCTCAAACTCATGTCCATTGATTCAGTGATGCCATCTAACTATTTCATCCTCTGTCATCCCCTCCTCCCTTCAACTTTCCCAGCATCAGGGTCTTTTTCAGTAAGTCAGTTCTTCACATCAGGTGGCCAAAGTACTGGAGCTTCAGCTTCAGCCTCAGTCTTTCCAATGAATATTCAGGACTGATTTTCTTTAGGATGAACTGTTTGGATCTCTTTGGAGTCCAAAGGGACTCTCAATAGTCCTTTTCAACACCACAGTTCAAAAGCATCAATTTTTCAGTGCTCAGCATTCTTTATGGTCCAGCTCTCATATTCATACATGACTTCTGGGAAAACCATAGCTTTGACTAGATGAATCTTTGTCAGCAAAGTAATGTCTCTGCTTTGTATTCTACTGTCTAGGTTGGTCATAGTTTTTCTTCCAAGGAGCAAGTGGCTGTAGTGATTTTGGAGCCCAAGAAAATAAAGTCTGTCACTGTTTCATTGCTTCCCCATCTATTTGCCATAAAGCACCTACTCCTTGGAAGGAAAGTTATGATCAACCTAGATAGCATATTAAAAAGTAGAGACATTACTTTGCCAACAAAGGTCCACCTAGTCAAGGCTATGGTTTTTCCAGTAGTAATGACTATAAAGAAAGCTGAGCACTGAAGAATTGATTCTTTTGAACTGTGGTGTTGGAGAAGACTCTTGAGAGTCCCTTGGACTGCAAGGAGATCCAACCAGTCCATCCTAAAGGAAATCAGTCCTGAGCATTCATTGGAAGGACTGATGTTGAAGCTGAAAGCCCAATACTTTGGCCACCTGATGCAAAGAGCTACTCATTTGAAAAGACCCAGATGCGGGGAAAGATTGAAGGTGAGAGGAGAAAGGGATGATGGAGGCTGAGATGGTTGGATGGCATCACCGACACAATGGGCATGAGTTTGAGTAAACTCCAGGAATTGGTGATGGTCAGGGAGACCTGGTCTGTGATGGTCCATGGGGTCACGGAGAGTCAGACACAGCTGAGCAACTGAACTGAACTGATAGGATCAGATACCATGATCTTAGTTTTATGAATGTTGATTTTTAAGCCAGCTTTTTCACTCTCTTCTTTCATTTTCACCAAGAAGCTATTTAGTTCCTCTCTGCTTTCTTCCATAAGGATGGTGTCATCTGCATATCTGAGGTTATTAATATTTCTCCCTGCAATCTTGATTCCAGCTGATGTTTCATCCATTCCAGCATTTTACATGATGTACTCTGCATATAAATTAAATAAGCAAGGTGACAATATACAGCCTTGATGTACTCCTTTCCCAATTTGGAACCAGTCCATTGTTTCATGTCCAGTTCTGACCATTGCTTCTTGATCGGCAAATATATTTCTCAGGAGATAGGGAAGGTAGTCTGGTATTCCCATCTCTTTAAGAATTTTCCACAGTTTTTTGTGATCTACACAGATAAAGGTTTTTGAATAGTCAATGAAGCAGAAGTAGATGTTTTCCTGTAATTCTCCTGGTTTTTCAATGATTCAATAGATGCTGGCAATTTGATCTCTGGTTCCCCTGCCTTTTCTAAATCCTACTTGAACATCTGGAAGTTCTTGATTCACATACTTTTGAAGCTTATGTTGGATAATTTTAAGTATTACCTTGCTAGCATGTGAGATAAATCCAATTTTGAGGTAGTTTGAACATTCTCTGGCATTGCCTTTCTTTGGGATTGGAATGAAAACTGACCTTTCCAGTCCTGTGGTCACTGTTGAGTTTTCCAAATTTGCTGGTATATTAAGTACAGCACATTAACAGCATAATCTTTTAGGGTTTGGAGAGAGGGATTTGGCTATTTAAAACCCCTCAAGCAAACAAGGAGGTTTCCTGATTTGTTCTGCAGTCATGGTCATTCAGTTCAATTCATTTCAACCCAACAATGATTAATCAAGCACAAAAATGTTGAAAGTCTTTCTCACTCAGTTGTGTCCAACTCTTTGAGACCACATGGACTGTAGCCTTTCCAGGCTTCTCTGTCCAGGGAATTCTCCAGGCAAGAATACTGGAGTGGGTTGCCATTCCTTTCCCCAGGGAATCTTTCACCCCATGGATCAAACTTGGGTCTCCTCCATTACAGGCAGATTTTTTTACCATCTGAGCCACTAGGAAAGCCTATATAA
Organism: Antilocapra americana; assembly: GCA_007570785.1. NCBI lineage: Eukaryota > Metazoa > Chordata > Mammalia > Artiodactyla > Antilocapridae > Antilocapra > Antilocapra americana. The sequence continues at coordinate 495,674 of ML664659.1, read as the reverse complement.
GTGAACATGAGTGCTCATCCAAGTGTTGGATGCCACTGTGGAGAAAGAGATACACAATACTGCTCCCACCCTTGAGAAACTCATAACTTCACTGTTTTAACAAGTGTATAGTGAAGTTAAGCAACCATATCAGGTAATACATGATTAAGCATGCAAGTGAATGGTATAAATTCTGAAACAGTTATAGGAGGGTAAGCTCTGGTAAATTGAATCAGTCATAAATTACTTTGGAGAAGAAATGGAATGTGAGATAGGTTGCTTAAAATACAGTAGAAGTTGAATCATGTGCTATTTTAAAATATCCTACCCTTCCCTGATGACTTCCCTGATGGTTCAGAGGGTAAAGAATCTGCCTGCAATGCATGAGACATAGGTTCAATCCCTGGATCAGGAAGATCCCCTGGAGCAGGAAATGGCAATCCACTGCAGTATTCTTGATTGGATAATCCCATGATAGAGGAGCCTGGCAGGCTACTGTCCATGGGGTCTGAAAGAGTCACACACAACTGAGTGACTAAACACACATTAATTGGAAACAGCAACAGTGATCAAAATGTTATGAAGTTTTGGTTGAGAACTCGTATTATGAAGTTTTGGTATTTCTGATACTCGTTTTTTAAGAAACTAACTGTAAAAATTGAAGTCAAGTTACTTAGACAATCTGGACCTCAGGTTTTCTTCATAGGATGAGGGGATATGGCTAAATGATTTCTAATGACACTGGGAGTAACACCATGCTCAGGTTGTGACTCAATGACTGATTCCATGCTCTGATGAATTATGTGCTTGAAGAGAACAACTGCCTTCCTTTTATAAAATGATTGTAATTTTCATCTTTCACTGGTTCAGGCTAAGCTTTACACTTCACATAGCAGTCTTTGTATAAGTCTGAAACACAGACTCTTACAGTGCCAGTCTGGTTACATGAATACATGAAGTGGATGGAGTGTTTAAAAATAGGATTTGGTGAAAGCTGTAACAATAGACTTCTTGCCAGAGCTAGAGCTAAGGATGAATATGAGATCCCTGTGGTAAGATTGTTCAAATAAAAAGCCACAGATTTGGATTTTTAGGTGAAATCTTTGGAGCTTTACATTTCTTTTAAGCCATATGGAGGTATATGTCCTCTTGCTGAAGCAACACATGTGTAGTGTATATGCCAAAAGAAGCCCAAGGACTGCCAGTTTGAAAGCCCTCTTGTAGTACACACTCTCTATTATTCAAGATAAAAATTCATACATAGGTTTATTGACAGACAATCATGTTGTTGATTCACATAACTCAAGATGAAAACTTTCTTTCATACACAGATGACACATTTGACTGAGCATCAGGAAGGCAAGAAACTGGAGACAGTCATGGGGTTGAATTTACCCCAAGCCACAATGAGTATCTGCTCACACTAACTCCCTTGAACCAATAGTATATACTTATAAGCTGGCTGTCTAGAGCCAATGTGATAGAGTACAACCTTTCTTCTCTGCATAAATTATCCCATACCATAGGGCAGGAATCAGTGCAGTGCCTGTTATTTGAAATTCTCACAGAAAATATTTCATGTTTCACTTAAACTCATTTTAGAAATTAGCTTTAATCCACCTGCTGTTCTCAGCAGCTGTTGCTAACAGATAGTTAATAAAGAGGGAGTGGATCCTTCCTCCCCATGCCCTGCTCTTCAATGCTTACTTCATTAATAGTGGCCTATGAAAAATAAATGGATCCTAAACTTAGAGAAGTTGCTTTATTTGCTTTTTAACCTTCAAAAGGTAATCTATGCTGAGAGGTATGTAAGTCAACAGAGGGGCTTAAACTCATCACCACAGTTCCATTCACTTGACTAAAATAGTCAATAGTCAATAGTCATGGTCCCGGGGATGGTGGGTAAAACAGAATACTAAACCCAAATACACAACAACATATTTGAAGTATGACTTCAAGATGTAAGTAACATTCTTGAGATAAGATTGAGAGACAGGAGGTTCCAGTTGTATTATTTCCTAGAAAAGGATCTCTCTCTCCAGCTCACAATCTGTCTTGTTTCCTCCAGGGTCTTCTATTGCTGGGAGGTCAAAAAGAAAGATTTCAGCTCCGGGGTTTTGTTGTATTTGCATTTTCAAGGACTGTCACTTGGAACATTCTTAAAGGGACACACAAGGAGCTGAGCTCCATACTATCAGAAGCTGGCTTATTTGGAATATAAATCTTCATGACATTATTATGTTTTTTTCTAAGGCTTGTTCTCAACTGTCTAAAATGTTGGCTTGACTCTACAGCTCGCTGTTTATTAAAATTCATCTCACAAACACAATGTACAGCTATTATCAGAAAAGGGCAATAGTTGAGATGGAATTGGAAAATGATTAAAAAAAACAAAGGGGAACACACAAAAACAATAGCCGAGGGGAAATGAATTTTTTTAGCTTATTCACAGAGAGAAATTTATATCTGAGATGTGACCCAGGCATCACTCCCTACCAATATGAGAAATAAACACATCTTTTGTGTTAGTACCAGAGGCCATGGAAAGAATGTAATTTTTCCACAATTTAAGTTAAATATAGAAAGAGAAGGAGCTATCAAAAGTATCATACAGTAATCCAAGACTTTGCAACGGTCTTCTCCATGCCAACATTTTTATACATGTTATAACACTTCTATACATATTGTTCTCCCTGTGTAAGATGCATTATTCCTTCAATTAAGGTGATATACATCATCGAGCACCTATTCTGTCCATAGTAACATGCTAATTGCTAGCCACTGACAATTATGGAATAAATAGGGCATGGTCCTTCCCTAACAGAAACTCTGGTTTCACGTTGCCTAATATATGTTCAAACTACATTTGTGAATGTATTTAAAAGTTGGCTTTAGACTTCTGTCTCCCAATACAAAGCTTTTTACGACCACCCCCAATATTAATTTCTTAATGTTATACATTTTGAATGTCATTTGATTTATTCTGTTCGCTTGCCACTTTGCCTTCATATTGCCTCAAATATGCATGTGCCTATGCAGTTGGATGCTAAGCTCTTCAAAGGGATTGACTAGTCAAAGTATATATATATGAGGGACTGGGAGAATGGCACCAAGAGGTTAACTCCAAAAGTGCCATAGAATGAATACATCTCATGTAATTCTGTTTCTAAACTCAAGTGCAAATTTTCATTATGAGTAAAATAATAATTTATATCCATATGAAGACAGGTGGCTTAGAGTAAAAGAGTATTACATATGATGAGTGAAAACAGATTCAAGGGCTGTTATCTGGTTTACTGTATGACTTAGGGCAAATCACTTCAAGTCTCTGAGCTACAATTTCCATCTCTGTAAAATTGGATAAAAAACATTGGCCTTCCCCTCCTCTTACTTGGAGTTGTGAGACTAAAATTAGAAGCCATGAAGTTATCAGTTTCTAGTCATTTTCATTAAATATTATTACTGGCTTTTAATAAAAATTATTACATTTTAATACCAACATTATCTCATGCATTTTCTTCTCATTCTATCCCTTAAAGATTTCTTCTTTTATTACATTGTATTACATACATGTTCCAAAAAATTCCAAATAAGGTGATGAGATAGGCCTATACATGGTTTTGTATTTAGTCTAGGAGCTCACACATTTATTTTCCATTATCCTTTTAAAAAATTCATATCTTCAATAAACAAAAGGAAGCCAGGTATTCCAGGTGATCACATATTCTGTTAATAAAGCTACTATATGTGATACATCTAATTAACAATTTTGGAAAATATATGATATAATAGATTACCCTGGTAACAATTTAAGTTTTTATGACTGAGAAGGACATCAAGAATTAACAAAACTTTCCTAAAATTCATATGGAAATGCAAAGGATCCAAAATAGTCAAATGAATCTTGATAAGAACAAAGTTGGGAGACTTACATTTCCTGATTTCAAAACATATTTTGCAGCTGCAGCAATCAAGACAATGTAGTACTTGCATAAGGATAGACATACAGACCAATGGAACCAAATTGAGAGTCCATAATTAAATCCTTGTTGATTTTCAAAAAGGATGCCAAGATGATTCAATAGGGAAAGAATTCAACAAATTCTTCTGGGACAAATAGCCATATCACATGCTGAGAAGTTTGGCTTCAAGTGAAAATCCTATAGTGACCTTTCAGGGCAGACCATAAGCAACTGTAAAGGTTTTATCTGGCATGCCTAATGGAGGAAAGCTGCCTTCTCCACACCAGATGTGGTACACAGGAATCTGAAGGGAACTGCAGTCAGATCCAACATGGGCCATGATCCTATGTACATCTGTATTCCTATCCCATGTGCCTCAATGGGACTTACTTATCAAGGGCCTTATCTCCATTGTTTAGTACCCTTTTGACTCCAAAACCTTTCTCTCCTCCCTCTCCTTAGCCCCTGGGTCCATAAAATGGCAGGAACCTTTTGTTTGACCTTTTGCTTATACTATCACAGTAAGAAAATAAAGGCTATGATGGTTAATTTCAACTTGACTTGTTATCATAATTCACTACTGTAACATCTCATACATGTAAAAGAATGAAGTTGAATCCCTATCTCAGAATGGATCACAGACCTTAATGTAAGAGCTAAAGATACAAACTCCTTAGAACAAAAAACAGGTGTAAATCACCAGACCTCAGGTTATACAAAGCCATCTTAGACAGGGCACCAACAGGAAAAGCAACAAAAGAAAAAGATAAAAACGACTGTGTCAAGGCTTCCATGATAGCTCAGTTGGTAAAGAATTTACCTACAATGCAGGAGACTCCAGTTGGATTCCTGGATGGGGAAGATCCCCTGGAGAAATGATAGGCTACCCACTCCAGTATTCTGCTTTCCTTGTGGTTCAGCTGGTAAAGAATCCGACTGCAATGCGGGGCACCTGGGTTAAATTAGCCTATTATCCAGAGTGAAGTAAGCCAGAAGGAAAAACAACAATACAGTATACTAATGCATATTTATGGAACTTAGAAAGATGGTAACGAGAACCCTGCATGCGAGACAGCAAAAGAAATGCAGGTGTATAGAACAGACTCATGGACTCTGTGGAAGAGGAGTGATATGGGAGAATGGCATTGAAACATGTTAATTATCATATGTGAAATCAATCGCCAGCCCAGGGTTGATGCTTGGGGCTGGTGCACCGAGATGTCCCAGGGGGAGGGAATCGGGAGGGAGGAGGGATGGGGGTTCTGGAGGGGGAGCATATGTAAACCCATGGCGGTTTCATGTCATTGTATGGCAAAACCAACACAATAAAAAAATGTTATTCATAAACAAATAATGAATGTTATTCGAAAAAGTCAAAAAAATAAAATAAAACCTTTGTGTTTCAGAGGAAACCATGAAGAAAGTGAAAAGACAACGCATGGAATGAGAGAACATATTTCCCCATCATGTATCTTATAAGGGGTTTGCCTCCAGAAGACATAAAAATACTTATGTGCCTGCATGCATGCTAAGTGGCTTCAGTCGTGTCTGACTCTACATGACCCTATGGACTGTCGCCCACCAGGCTCCTCTGTCCATGGGATTCTCCAGGCAAGAATACTCGAGTGGGTTGTCATGCCCTCCTCCAGGGGATCTTCCTGACTCAGGGATCAAACCTGCATCTCTTACATCTATCCACATTGGCAGGCAGGTTCTTTACCACTAGCTCCACCTTGCTTTTAACTGAACAATAAAAAGATAAAAAACCCGATTAAAAATCTATAAAGGATCTGAAAATATATTTCTCCAAGGAAGATATACAAATCAGCAATACATACATGAAAAGATGCCGAACATCATTAGCCATCAGGTAAAATGCAAAATAGAGCCACCCTGAGATAGTGTTTCACATCTACTAGGTTGACTAAAAATTAAAAGGATAAAGAGTAGCAAATGTTGTTGAGGATGTGGAGAAACTGAAACCCTCAGATACTGCCAGTGGTATTATAAAATGGTTCAACTACTATGGGAAACAGGCAGTTTTCCAAAAAAGCATAGAGTTACAACTTCTGACACCTGGGAAGCCCTATGGTATGAAACAGTGATTCAATTTCTGGGTATATAACTAAGAGAAATGAAAATATATTATTATTATTATTATTTTGAATTTTCTTTACTTTATTATGTTGGTTTTGCCATACAATGACATGAAACCACCATGGGTTTACATATGCTCATTGCACAAAAAATTGTTCATGGATGGTCATATCAGCACTATTAATAATAGTAAAAATGTGGAACCAATCTTAATGCCCATCATCTGATGAATTAAGTTTAAAGATATGGTATATCCATACAACATAATAGTATTCAGTTTCACAAGGGGAAAAAGTAGATTTTTTTATATAAAGTGACCAGAAATAGGGAAATCCAGAAATAGAAAAATAGATTAGTTACTGCTAGGGTTTGACTGGAAAGGGGATATGGGGAGTTACTGTTAATGAGTACAAGGTTTCTTTTTGGAGTAATGGTAGACTCATGTCAATGTATGGCAAAACCAACAAGATAATGTAAAGAAAAATTTTAATTAATTAATTAAAAAAAAAGAAATTCAGGTTACCCCCCCAAAAAAAGAAAATGTCCTAAACTTAGATAGTGATGGTTGCAGAATGTATGAATGGAAAAAAAAACAACAACACTGAATTTACTATTTAAAAGGTTGAATTTTATGGTATGTGAATATTCCTGTAGGATACTTTGTGATGAGTATTAGCAAAGTCAGTTGTCATAACATTTAACAAAACAACAAAAATGCTTGTTAAGAGAGCCTAATACCTGACAGAACTCCAGACAAATCCATCTTATTGTTTCTTTATTCATGCACACACAAACCTTTTCTCCATGTCCAGAAATAATTAACTTCTAAAATTCTGAGCCACAGAATGATGTAATAAATAATGGGTTTCTACCAAAAAGACCAGGATGCTAGTCCCTGATTTTGTTACCTTATAAGTGTATATAAGTAATAAACCTCTCTCATTTCAACATTCATCAAACTGGAACTCATGTATCTATACATTGCTTGGTGAGAATGTAGCAGCCACAGTGGAAAAGAGTCTGGCAGTTCCTCAAAAAGCTAAAAGTTAATGTGGAATTAGCCTATAATCCAACAAATTTACTAAAATTGAAAGCAAGTATTTAAATATAAATGTACAAGAAAGTTTATTATAGCTTATTCATAATAGCCCAAAACTGTAAACATGAATATCTGTCAACAGATGAATGGGTAACCATTTGTGAGATACACACACAACACCCATAAACAATGGAATATTATTCATCCATAAAAATGGAATAAAGCACTGAGACATGGTATAATATAAATGAAACTTGAAAAAATTTTGCTAAGAAGCAAGACACAAAATGTAACATTTAATTATAATTATATGAAATATCTAACATTGGCAAATTTTATGGGGGAAAAAGTGGGAAAGGATTATTTTGCCTAAAAAATTATCTTCAAATATGTCTTCTATGAAGATTATCTTCAAACACATAAATCCTTAGCTTCACATACATTAAGACTGAGGCTAGATATCAACTATTTGAAAAACTGTTATCTTAGATGAAATTCCAAAACTTGTCTGAAAGTTTCATCCAAAAAGGGAATGAATTCATTGATGAGGGTGTGTAAAATAGTCACTACCTTTCTTCTACCATCTAAGTTAATCTAAAACACCCAGATGGTTGACTTATTTTTCCTTTTTTCATTCAGATATTTTTCCTTCTTTCCTCGGGCTCTCATTTGTTCTCTCTCCCTCTACTATTAAAAACAAAATCAGAACAAACAGACTCTCTCAGAGCTTCCAGGACATAGACAAGGTCATCAGTTACTCATAATCAATGTAAACTGATCCTAAAAATGTCCTCTAAGCAAGTGCATATTTTCAGTTTTTAAAGCAATATAAACCCCAGTGTTACCATTAAATTGGAGTGGTAAACATTGTCCTGGAAAAGAGAATGGCAACCCACTCCAGTATTCTTGCCTGAAGAATCCCATGGACAGAGGAGCCTGGCGGGCTACAGTCCACGGGGTTGCAAAGAGTTGGACATGACTGAGCACACAAACACACTGTACCACTCACATGCCTATGTTCACACCAGTCTATGTAAATAATTTATTGATTCATATAAATAATTTCAGAATTCAAATAAAGAAATTAAATTTTATAATTTATTGCAAATACTTTATATAATGATGATTAAAACAAATGATTGTCAGTTTTACACACATTGCCTTTTATACATATTCACCTTCTCTGTAAAACTCTCCCAGGAGTTGTCATGAGAATTGCTCAGAAGCAATAGGAAGCCCCTAACTGCATTATAACATTACTGATATTAAAAATAGTGTTGGAATCAGTCTCCTAAATTTGAACCCATCTCTACTCTGGAAAAGCTGTTAACACCTTAGATCCAGTGAGTTGGAGAACCATTAAATCTGTACTAGCCAGAATGCATAACTATGTATGAACCTTTTCATTTGTTTATGTAAATATCTACACAGTCCCTACCCCACACCTTTCCAGCTACCTATTCCTTTCAAGAGCATCTGTACTGTGAATGAAAGTGGAATAGAATAGTTCTCAGCTCTGAGATGTGCTCTCCAGAAAAAACTAACTAAAATCTGCAGAACTGTAAGTTACAGGCCTAGACGTGAGCCCAGCTACATAGCTCTCCACAAATTACAGGTAGACAGTAGACTTAAAGTAGAATTTCCTTCTTTAAAAAGTGTTTCAATGCTTAGATACCAAGGTGACAGATTCCTTAGAAACACGGCAATAGGGAAATGATATCCATGCTGAATACGAATGCCCTAAGTGTGCAATTATTCTATTAGCTCACAGAAGAATACCTATTCTAAATTGTCTTTTTTGTGAAAATATAGGGCAGGTCTTGCTATTTGGCATTGCATTTTTCTTTCAGTTATATTGGCACTACTCTTAATGAAGAGAGAGGATTCAGTTAAGTGTGAAATTACAGTTATCCAATTGAAGAAATGCCTGCTGTTTGCATGTATTTCAAATTCCTGAAAAATCTAACAAATGCCCAAAGAACTCGCCACTACAATTTAGATAAAAGAAAGTATAAGCTTTCAACAACAATTAATGATACATCCATATATATGTAAATGTGTATGTACAGTTTGGAGGGAGAGAAAAGGTCTTGCTAAAACAATCAAAGGTGAACAATTCAGGAGCCTACAATCCTCATTCATCCTAGGGGTCTGAAGTGGAAAATAGGAACTGTAATGGCTACAACTTGAAGTTTAAAGATACTTTATCTAGTTCTGACTCCACTATCTTCCACTGATCACATGGCTACAGCTTTAGTGTGTCCAACCTGGTTAATATTATATTTTCAGAAAAAGTAGGAAAGAGAAGGAAAGGGAAATTATGATGATGATACAAATCTCATATACATATTTTAATGATACATTTCTATCTTTCCTGGGTGAATTTGAAGAGAATTATGATAAATGAAAAAGTCAGTTCCCAAAAGGTTATGTACTGTATGATATCACATATATATAGCATTATTTAAATAACAATATTATACAAAGAGTAACAGATTAGTGGTTGGCAGGGAATAAGAAGAGGTGAAAGTGGGAAGGAATGATGAGAGTGGATGGGGCTACATAAGAGGGATCCTTGTAGTGACGGAAATGTTCTATATCTTGATGGTATCAATATCAATATCCCAGTTATGATGTTGTATTACAATTTTGTAACATTTTACCTCTGAGGCAAATTAGGTTAAGTACACGTGGAATTTTCCTGTATCATTTCTTACAATTCCATATAAATATGAAATTATCTAAAAATTAAAAGTTTAATTAAAAAGCAATTACAAATTATCCTACAAACAATAGAAAACTCAATTTAAAAACAATATTCATAAATAGCATAAAATATGAAATATTTGGTGATAAATATGATGTGCAAGACCTATACACTGAACACAACAAAACATTGCTGAGATGAACTAAACAAGAATTCATTTAATGAAAAAAGATTTTGTGCATGGGTTAAATTCAATATTAAGATGTCAACTCTCCCCAGATTCAAGTATACATTTAAAGTATTCACAATCAATGCAAACTAGTACAGCCACTATGTAAAACAATGTGGAGATTCCTTAAAAAACTGGAAATAGAACTGCCATATGACCCAGCAATCCCACTGCTGGGCCTGCACACCGAGGAAACCAGAATTGAAAGAGACATGTGTACCCCAATGTTCATCGCCACATTGTTTACAATAGCCAGGACATGGAAGCGACCTAGATTTCCATCAGCAGATGGATGGATAAGGAAGCTGTGGTACATATACACAATGGAATATGACTCAGCTATTAAAAAGAATGCATTTGAATCAGTTCTCTTGAGGTGGATGAAACTGGAGCCTAATATACAGAGTGAAGTAAGTCAGAAAGAAAAACACCAATACAGTACACTAACACATACATATGGAATTTAGAAAGATGGTAACAATGACTCTATATGCAAGACAGCAAAAGAGACACAGATGTAAAGAACAGCCTTTTGGACTCTGTGAGAGAAGGCAAGGGTGGGATGATTTGACAGAATAGCATTGAAACATATATATTATCATATGTGAAATAGATCACCAGTCCAGCTTCGATGCATGAAAGAGGGTGCTCAGGGCTGGTACACTGGGATAACCCTGAGGAATGGGATGAGAAGAGAGGTGGGAGGGGGGGATCAAGATGGGGAACACATGTACACCCATGGCTGATTCATGTCAATGTATGCAAAAACCACTACAATATTGTAAAGTAATTAGCCTCCAATTAAATTTAATTAATTAAAAAATTAAGTATTGCCAATCAAAATCTCTCTAGGTTTTTATGTGAAACTTGACAAGTTGGATCTAAAATTCATATGAAAATGCAAAGGCCCTAGAACAGTCAAAATTTCAGTATTATGAAGCTTTATGATAATGTGGTATTGGCCTAAAGATGAGATAGATTAACAGAATGTAAAGTACAGAAACAGATCTACACATAAATGGGCAAATGATTTTAAACAAAGGCAGTTCAGTGGAGAAAAAACAACCTTTTCAAGAAATAATACTGGAATAACTGGATATTTATGTGCAAAAACAATAAACAAAAAAACTCATATCATGTATAAAAAGTGTCTTAAGATGAACCATAGGTGTGAACACAAACATAAAGCTATGTATCTTCTAGAGGAAAATGTAGGAGATAAACTGACTTTTATTTAGGCAAGTATTTCTTAGATACAACGTATGCGTGCGTGCTAAGTTGCTTTAGTCGTGTCTGACTCTACACAACCCTATGGATTGTAGCCGGCCAGGCTCCTCTGTCCATGGAAAGAATACTGGCAAGAATACTGGAATGGGTTGCTATGACCTCCTCCAGGGGATCTTCCTGACCTAGGGATCAAGCTCACATCTCTTACATCTCCTGCATTGGCAGGTGGGTTCTTTACCACTAACACCATCTGTGAAGTCCAGATATAACAATGGAGTATGCAAAATTCTAGTTTACATCCCCAGCACCACTACCACTAAGATCTCTGGCCCCTGTTACACACACCTTTCTCCAGTTATTCAATCAAACTCTTCTTCAAATCACATTTACTTTGTAGTCTATTCCAATGTTCTTTCTATACTCATCACTCTACTGAAACCACTCTTGCTAAAATCACAGCTACCCTTGCTGTAGAATCTAATGAGTTCTTTTGTAATACTCATCCTAAAACCAACTGCCTCCTTTTCAAGATCTTCTTCCTTGCTTTACATGAAACCACATTCTCCAGATTTTTCTCCTTTCCAATCTCTTTTGACGGCTAGTTTTACTTTGCCCATTTCTTAAATATGAGTGAGCTTCTACTCTAATCTTTTTTCTGACTACTCTGTACACTTTCCCTGGTGTTCTGGTGTTCAGTCACTATCCATATGTTGATGAATAACATTTATATCTTCATTGCAAATTCTCCACAAATGACAACCCACTCCAGTATTCTTGCCTGGAGAATCCCATGGACAGAGGAGCCTGGCAAGGTAAAATCCATGGTGTCACAAGAGTTGGACATGACTTAGCGACTAAACCACCACCACCCAAATTCTCCTGTACATTCCACTCACATATCCAACAGCTTCGTAAATAATTCCAAAGTGACATCTCATTGGAAAAACTCAGTTATCACTCCAATTCCATAATTCTTTCCCTACAGCATTAACTCACTTAGAATCTAAGCCTTGGTTGATGCACTTCACCAAGTCTTGTGAACTATAGCACCAAAATCTCCTGGATCTATAGTTACTGCCACAACACTAGTCCCTGCTTCCATTCTGTTTCATGCTGATTGTTGTCGTGTTAGTCACTCAGTCTTGTCCAACTCTTTGCGACCCCATGGACTATTGCCCAGCAGGCTTCTCTGTCCATGGAACTGTAAAGCAAAAATACTGGAGTGGGTTACCAGTCCCTTCTCCAGGGGATCTTCCCAACCTAGGGATCAAATCCACGTCTCCTGTATTGCAGGCAGACTCTTTACTCTCTGAGCCACTGGGAAAGCTCTTGTTGTAACACCTTCCTAAATGATTATACACCTTTCCTTCTGTCCTTCCACTCCACTCTGCCCTACTAGTTGCAAAGAGTCATGAGTGAATTTTGAAAATATACACCTGTTTGTGCCATTCCATACTTAAAATCATTCAATGGTTTCTCGTTATAATCAGTATTGAGTCTAATACATGACTTTACAGTCCTTATTGTTTAGCTTCCCTCCCAAGTTTTACCTACTGTTACTACTCCCACCTTCAGGTTCTCTGCTCCAGGAATGAATTTTCAGTTCCTGAAGATCCTGAGCTTGTTCTCACTTCAAAACCTTAACACATTCTGTTTCTTCCACAAAAGCGCATTCACTCTTCCTTTTTTCTCTTGGCTAACTACTACTTATCCTCATGTCTTGCTATATGTTAAGACTTCCCTGAAATCTAGACTGACTGAGATGCTTTCCCTCTCTGTTTACAGACTACACTGAACTTCTGTCTTAGTACTGATCACACTGCATTTGAATTCATTTACTTGTCTATTTTCTACATTACACTATCAACTCTAAGATGGCATGGATCATGCTCTTGTATACCATTAAAACACTAGAAGTTGGCAAAACTATCTGACATATAGTAGAGGGTCAATGAAAATTTTCTGGTGAAAGGAAGGGGAGAAAAAGGAGAGAGAAAGGAAGGAAAACTCTGAAGAGTCAGTTTGGAAGAGTAACTCTCTTGCTGACTATTCATTAGGTTCAATTAGTTCAGAGAACAATCTGATATTTGCTTAAAGTAAAAAATATTGCTTTTAAACCTCTCCTACTGAATGGATAAATAAGAGCTTCCTACATCCAAATTCTTACCTCTACAATCCCTAATTCCTGATCACAATATAAATTCAGACATCAGCCTTGCACTTCCCAAGTCTGCCCACAATAATGTATTAAAGAGCCATCAATATCAATTAAAAGTTGTGATTTTATTGGAAGAAAGTCAGGACTTTACTAATAGCAATTTAGTTTATCCAATATTTCATGGAGGCATGGGGAACATCACTAATTCCTCAGATATCATATATTACTTACAAGACATTTTTTTTTTAAAAAGCACAATTCCAATTTCCCCCAATCAAATTACTGCACTTTTCAGGTTTTTAAGAAATCCTTATTTGCCTTATATAAACTATATTTATGAATTGCACAGGTTAACTTTATGTTACTTAAAATATTTTCTTTAATCCATTTTTTTAATTTAACACCATTAATTCCATTACAAGGATTCTCATTAAAGGCACTAAGTGGAAAACATGTTTATCCAAATTCATAGACCAATAATCGATTTTCTACTCTTCTCTCAAATCATTTTCCAGTGTGCATTGCTAAGTTTTTCATTATAATTGATTCTACACAGCCTTTCTTCAGATATTTAATCCAGATTATTTGTGACCTTGGGCCCTATTCTCAGTAATGAGTTTCATTCCAGAGGTTTCCATCTTCTTGGGAACATGTTGAGATTACTTTTCAGAGTTCAAGCTGAATCATACACCTGAGTAACTCCAGGCAGACAAGGTAACACTCTAAGAATCAGCATAGTTCCCCAATTAACATCACAAAACATAAATATTGCTGCTCCTTACTATGATTATCTCAAAATCCTACACTTCACTCAGTATGACAGTCTCTAGGTCCTTCCATGTTGCTGTAAATGGCATTCTTTCTTTCTTTTTAATGGTTGAGTAGTAAGAGTAAAAAGGTAAGTCAGACAGAGAAGAAATAGTGTTTGACATTCCTTATATGTGGAATCTAAAAGAAATGATACCAATGAACTTACAAAACAAAAAGGGACTCACAGACTTAGAGAACAAACTTATGGTTGCCAGGAGGAAGGATGAAGGGAAGAGACAGGGAATTTGAGATGGACAGGCACACACTACTATATTTAAAAGGGAGAACCAAAAAGGGCCTACTGTCTAGCACAGGGAACTCTGCTCAATGTCATGTGGCAGCCTTGTTTGGTGGGGAGAAGAATGCATTCTCATATATGGATGGCTGAGTCCCTTTGTTGCTCACCTGAAAGTATCACAACATTGGCTATACTCCAACACAAAATAAAAAGTTAAAGAAAAATCTTATACAGTTTGTACTAAAGACCAGAGGGAAGAATGACAAGCAGTATTTTTTACTTCAGGCTCTTAAGTCATGTCTATAGGAAGCCAATTACAAGTGCCCGAAAAGGGGGGAAATCCTGTTAAATCACTTCTTTGATTTATTCGTTTGTCCACAGGACACAAATAATCAAGTTTCACTGAGCTCTATAACTGAATTGACCTTTTTGTTTTAAACAGAAAGTGCGGGCAGTAAGACCACAGGGTTTTCTTCAACTACTGTAATGAATTATTTCTGAGTAATGAAGCAATCTCCAGAGAGTTCACCTGATTGAGTAGTACAGACAATTCAACCATATCCACTGTGAACACATTCTTTTAGGCAGAATTGGGCACAGAGGATTTATATATCGTCTTGTATCCAACTAGATAATACACATACACACTGGTTCCTTCTAGAGGGCTTTCCACTCTTCAAGAAATGGTCATTGCTGAATGTACACTTTCTCACCCCAATCCATCATAGTCACTGCTTTATTAACTGATCTAGCTTCTTGTTTTTATTTACAGCTTTAAGTCCCCTCCCCCAAAGATTCATATATTGACTTGGGCACATCAACGTATTTCATTAAGAGCCTCCAAGTACTCCTGTGAAATAGTCATTCCAATTGATCTGTGAAATTATAAGAATTTATACATAGGTAGACGGTAGAAGAGAATGAACACAAGCATTGAGAGTTATACCTAAACTCAGACCTAGATCAGCCACTTAACAACTGTAACATTTTGGGCAAATTACATTTCCCAAAATCCATATTCCTCATTTTTCAAATGAGAATAATAATGATTTCATAGAGTTGCTATGAGAATTAAGTACAAGCATATGGCATACGGAAAGTGATCAGAAACTCATGGTTCCTTCTCTTCCAGCTTTGTAAATTGTATTTAGATTTGAATTTTTCCAAGCACTTTACAAAGTAGCATAAAGCTTTTGCTTTCCTCTAGACAATACAAATGGTGTTTTCTCACTGTATGTAACCAACACAGTAGCCGCATTTGATACTGAGTCCTAACACATCCAATGTAGTTTTACTATTTGTTGAGACTCCACTAGTTAAGCATTTCTCTTGCTCCTTGTAGCTGCTGTCATTTCTTTCACATTAAATGGTTCTGGTAGCAGTGATATTCTGCATTTCCAATCTCCATGAAGGAGCAATTTAGAAAGTCTAATAAATAAATAACCATTCAGCCATGCTCCTTTAGTTTTCATTCCTCTAAATCCAGACAGTGGCAATAATTGAAAACTCCTAAGTGCTAGAGCAAGGAAAGATATGAGAATATTTCTGTGGCAGCATACTCAATTCTACAATTCTACAATGAGCAAAAATCTCTAGATCTCACAGCAAACTGGTCTCTATATAAAGGCTTTGACAATTCAATATTGTCAAAGTGGCCACAAAATTATAACTCTTGTGCAAGTACAGGAATATAGGATATATATGGGTTTTGATATTCAAGGGGAGATATTATTGTTGGTAGACAATTATCTGAGGGTTTCTTACTTGTATGCACATCTTTTCATCAGAAGCATTGGGATTTTTTGTTCTGGACTATTTTCTCAAGGATGTTTGCATAGCAGACAACTTTGGAAGATGGAGAAAGCATCTTCCTCCAATGCAAAGGACAGAATTGTTTGCTGTTTGGGATAATAAAGATAATATCTCCCTCTAGTACCAATGGTGGGGAGTTTAAAATATTGAGGTTTCCTAAGCTTGGGTCCTCTCAGCTGCGAAGAAAATAAGACCATCAATCACTGAATGGATCATTTACTACTGGATTTTTTATTACTGTCTAACCTTAATTATTGCAATTCTCCAAAATAGTTTCCCCACCTCCATTTTTAAGCCTTCAAAATCATTCCCTACAGTAGTCAGATGAGCTTCACAAAACATGAACTTAATCATGTTTCTTTCTTGAACTTTCAATAGTTTCCCATTACCCTAAGGATGAGGCTCAAACTCACAAACTGGCTTACAAGATCTTTTTTAGAAATTATTCATTTATTCATTTTTGGATGTCCTGGTTCTTCATTGCTGTGCAGGTTTTTTTCTAGTTGCAGCAAGCAGAGGCTACTCTCTAGTTGTAGTGTGTGTGTTTCTCATCATGGAGGCTTCTCTTGTTGCACACCCTGGGTTCTAGGGTACACAGGCTTCAGCAGTCATGGCATGAGGCTCAGTAGTTGTGGCTCCCAGACTCTAGAGCACAGGCTCAGTAGTTGTGGTACATGGTCTTAGTTGCTCGCTGGCATGTGGGATCTTCCTGGTTCAGGGATCAAAATCATGTCTCCTACATTGGCCAGGAGAGGCTCTTTACCACTGAGCTACCAGGGAAGCCCTTGACTTACAAGACCCTTTATGATCTGGTCTCTGCTGCACTCCAGAGGTTCACATCTCCTATTCATGCCAGTGCATTATGTATACTGTATTGAATTCCCATTGTACTGAGCTCCTTTCAGTTCCTTAAAAGTGTCATGTTATTCTTCATCTCTGGGACTTTGCATATACTGTTCCATCTGCCCTGAACTATTTCCCATCCATCTTCCCAACCCCTTTCCATTCATCTAACTCTATTTCTCTAGGCTTTAACCTAGGAAAAGAGTGTTGGACAGTGCATACCCTTAAATAAGTAACATACATAGACAGACACATACTCACACACTTCCATATAGACTGTGGTACTCTGGATACATACTATTTTCTCCTTCCTCTCTGATAATGGGGACTTTAGTCCTCACCAAAAAATGCTTATTGTCTGAGCTCACATACAGAGAACAAATTGGTGATTGCCAAAGGCAGGGAGTAGAAGGAGGGCAAAATGAGTGAAGGGGTCAAAAGGAACAAACTTCCAGTTAAAAGATAAATAAATCACGGAAATGTAATGGACAGCACAGGGACTATAGTTAAGAATACTGTAGTGCATATGAGACAGTTGCTGAGAGAGTAGATCTTAAAAGTTCCCATCACAAGAAAAAAATAATCTGGTAACTATGCAATAGGACGGATGTTAACTAGACTTATCGTGGTGATCATTTCACAACATAAAAATGAATCTTTATGTTGTTCAACTGAAATTATTATAATGTTATATGTCAAGTATACCTCTGTAGAACAGTTTGACTTTTTCATAGCTGCATCATTGATATTTAGTAATTTTATGGTGACTGCAACTAACCCAAACTCCTATCAAGGAGTATCTAACCTGAAATCATGAATGACACTTTCATTTAGGAGTGCTTAATTTCCTTGGAAGGAAAGTTATGAACAACCTAGATAGCATATTAAAAAGCAGAGACATTACTTTGTCAACAAAGGTCCGTCTAGTCAACACTATGGTTTCTCCAGTAGTCGTGTATGGATGTGAGAGTTGGACTATAAAGAAAGCTGAGCACTGAAGAATTGATGATTTTGAACTGTGGTGTTGGAGAAGACTCTTGAGAGACCCTTGGACTCCAAGGAGATCCAACAAGTCCATCCTAAAGGAGACCAGTCCTGGCTGTTCATTGGAGGGACTGATGTTGAAGGTGAAACTCCAATACTTTGGCCACCTGATGCGAAGAGTTGACTCATTGGAAAAGACACTGATGCTGGGAAGGATTGAGGGCAGGAGGAGAAGGGGACGACAGAGGATGAGATGGCTGGATGGCATCACCGACTCAATGGACATGAGTTTGGGTAAACTCTGGGTGTTGGTGATGGACAGGGAGGCCTGGTGTGCTGTGATTCATGAGGTCACAGAGTTGGACATGACTGAGTGACTGAACTGAACTGAACTGAATGCTCATTGGGAATCAAAGCAAGAAATAAACCTATTAGAATGAGTTCCACAAGATTTGTTCATTGCTGACACTTTTCTAGTGTCTTGACGTTGTCCTAAAGTGTGCCACCCATGACCTCAGCATTGTCAGGAAACTTGAATAACCAAGATTATCTCGCTAGGAATTTTGCCTAAGACCATTCTTACGTAACTCTGGTCTGAACACGTAGGCTTTATTTTCTTTCCTCTGAGTTTTGTACTGAGACTTCAGTTGTTGAGAAAAGACAGAAACACTACTCAAAATCTCTTATGTTTCTGCCAACTCCCCTCTAGCTAAATTCTCATTAAGAGAGGCCCTATCAGTGGGTTCCATCACATAAAATGACCAACATTTCTTCAGCCTGGATTGTAAGCTGAGGTTACAAATTGTTTAATGAACCTGAGAATTCGGCACACAGCAAGGAGAAACATTTGGTTGGCAGACATTAACATTTCCTACAGAGCAAAAGACAAATAAAGCTTTTTTTCCCTCCAGAGAGGCATATTCTCAAATCCTAGAATCATATTTGATTACAGATGTACAGAGAACAAAGATATTATACAAGTTCCAGGAAGGACCAGATCCACTTTCAAAGCTGTTAAGATTCAAAAGAATAACAAAGTGAAGGAAGAGGAAGAACAGAATTGCAGATCACCCAAAGTATTGACTATTTTCACTAATGATGGGAAGTACTGGTATGGAAGGGAAAAAAAAACTACAGATAATGCAATAAATATCCTAGTTATTTCAAGTCTTTGTCAAGTTAGGGGAAGATACTAGGTTAATATAAAATAACCATTCAGACATTTATTTATCATTATGTAGGCTTTAGTTTCTCTTACCAATTCAGTAGGTGAACTGAATAAACTATGAGGCAGAAAAACAGTACCAAATTAATGATGGAAGAAAACAAAAACCCTGGAAAATCAGAATGTGATGGATTTCACCTGTTCACCAGTTATGTAACAAATGCATCCCAGACCACAGAGGGCTGACCTTGTTTTCAGTTCGAAGTTTTTGAACTTCAGACTAAGCATCATGGATTAAGTTTGATATGTCATCATTAAGCTTACAGCGTTCTATTTGGAATGTTTAGAATCCTTCCTGTGTCTCAAAATGAAAGGAAGTTCATGCCAATGTGCTTCTGATTCATTTACACTGACTCATTAAAATGTATTTCCTTCCTCATGTGATACTTTACATACAAAGAGTCATTTGATTACTTTGATGAGCCAAATTAACATATTCACCCTTGAAGAAATAGGAAATACAGGAAATACCTTTGTGTGTGTGTGTGTGTGAATACACAAATCATAATTGATATTATTGAGAGATCTCAGGTTTAAGTGTTATCGATCATTTCAAAACCAGTGTGATTTGAGGAGCATGCTACAACTCTGCCTCTACTCCAATCTATTCCATCCCCACCAGTGGCCAGGCTCACTCTTTCTGCTGAGCCAGATATTCTTACTATTAATCAGTAAAAACAAATCAGTAGACTGCTTCACAAGATATATCACAATTGTTCTTATATTCCAAAGGCCATTGTTTAAATGGACAACACAGATCATTTTATCAAACTAGTATGATTTTCCTCTTAAAAGGTAGAGTGCTGCCTTTCGGCAAAGGCAACAGAAAAGTATTTTATTTTTTGGTGGTTTTTTTTTTTTTTTTGACAAGTAAAGTGTTAAAGTGGCCATGAGTCTACCAGTAAAAAGAAAGCAAGTAAGATGACAACTATGAGAAAATGGCTAAAATACTGTGAAGATCAAGGCTTCACACAGTACGGTAGATGGCTTTGGTTCCTGTTCTCCAGTTTTCTCTTATTATACAATGCTGCCTTAAGAGATTTCAAAGAAAGTTTGTATGTGTGCAACCATCAGGGACTCAACTCTTATTCAGAGCATTCGTAAATTTGGGAATTGTTGTAGCCTTTAAAATCTCCATTTTCATAAATTTGAATATGTGTGCATATCATTCCTTTACTATAAAATACAGAGTTGAATGGAAACTAACTTCATCTCTCAAAGAAATTTAGCAAAACTGTCATAATTTACATGATAGTGAACTACTAATGGGTTCACTGATTATTTATTTTTACTCAGGACAGAAGTATCCTGACAACTATCTTCTAAAAATTGATTTTTTTTCTGATCAAAAAAGGATAATAAGCATTTAGTGAAATACTCAAATAACAAAAATACAAATGACTAGAAAATGAAATTCCCTTGCAGTTCCACCCTTTGATTTGATAGGATTCAATTTGAACACTCGTGACCATTTACAAAATGGCTGATTTCTATGGGTACACTATGTCATACATATAAGTCCTCTAAAAGCTTTGAAGCATGCACTGTGTACTGGTGCAGTATAATAAATGAAGTGAATACAGAGCATATTTCCATTGCTTGAGTATATTATAAGTCTATATGTATAGATCATGTAGGCATATAAACAGAAAATGTTTATATGTGTAGACATGCGCACATATATATACACATGCACCTGTTTGCTATAAATAAGCATTTTTAACTAATCCAGGCCCTCAACCAATAAGGCATTCTCCCAAACTGCTTCCCTCAGGAGTATCATGCCTCTGTACTACATAAATATTCTGACCAGAAGAAAGGTATGACTAGTCTAAATGCTATTTTTGTAGGGTATTTAAACATACCGAGTCAAACTTCAACAATTCAAAATTAAATGAGCATCTCCTTATTTTCTGGAATCTAGAGCACTCTTGGACAGGAATAGCACATATATGTATGTCTGTGTGCATAAGTGTATACCTGTTTATAAGGTTAACTGGTGAATACAGAGTGAAACACAGTACACTACTTCTTCCAAAAATAGTTCTGTTAGCAAGATATATCATGATATATGGGAACTATAAATACTCAACCATTGGTACTATTCAACAAATGACAAAAAAAAATTTTCCCCCTTTCCATACTGCATTATGCATTTATATATATTGATTTATAAATGTCTTTCATATATACTCATTTCAAGCCTCAGGCCCTAGAAATTCTGGACGTCACTTGTCAGTCGCTACCAACTAGACAAATGGATCTAATCAAATGTCAACCATAGGACTTCCCTGGTGGTTCAGTGGCTAAGACTCCGCACTCTCAATGCAGGGGGCACAGATTTTATTCCTGGTCAGGGAACAAGATCCCACATGCTGCAACTGAATTGTTCACATTCCACAACTAAAGATCCCATGTGCTGCATCTAAGACATGGTGCAGGCAAATAAATAAATAAAATATATATATTTAAAAAAATTGACAACTACTTACTCCTTTGCTTTTTAAATACTGTGCATATAGAAATAAATAAGGTAAAATCCTTGCCCTTAAGGAGCATATGGCCAGCTGGGAAGATAGACAGGTACACTGATAATACAGCTTAATAAGTACCAAGAGAGAGCCAAAAGCAGGTGGTATAGGATTACAAGGGCTTCCCAAGTGGCTCAGTGGTAAAGAACTTGACTACCATTGCAGGAGATGCAGGTTTGATCTCAGGGAAGATCCCCTGGAGAAGGAAAGGCAACCCACTTCAGCATTCTTGTCTGGAAAATACCACGGACACAGGAGCCTGGTGGGCTACAATCCATGAAGGCACAAAGAGTTGGACACGACCAAGTGACTGAACACACACACACGGGATTACAAAGATGTCATATTGACTCAGACTAGAAATGAAGGGGCTCAATGAAAACTTGGGCTTCCTGGATGGCTCAGTGGTAAAGAATCCACCTGTAATGCAGGAGACATGGGTTCAATCCCTGGGTCAGAAAGATCCCCTGGAGAAGGAAATGGCAACCCACTCAATGGACATGAGTTTGAGCAAACTCCAGGAGCCAGTGAAGGACAGGGAAGCCTGGTGTTCTGCAGCCCATGGGGCTGCAACAAGTTGGACATGACTTAGTGACAGAACAACAACAGCAATGAGACTTACAAAAGGAGATGTGATCATAGAATTAATTATTGAATTCCAGCAGAGATTTACAGACAAAAGAATATGTGCAAAATTATAGGCACAAAGAAAATATGACACACTAAAAGTGTACCTTGTTATGGCTGAGATCAGATCACGTCAGGTCTTACATATCATTTGAAAGTGACTGAATTTCATCCTGAAGAGAGCTAAACTTGGCTCTTCTCCATATGATCTCAACATCCAACAAGCTAGTCAGGGTTTTCACTGTTATTCCTGAAGCCATTCCTCACTATGATTCTAGAGATTTTCCAAGGAAACTAGTCTGGTTAACATAGATCAACTTCTGCAATGCAGAGAAGCCATGGAAATTTTAAGGTAACTGAGTAAAAAACCTATCCCACATTACTACGATTGAGCACAACTCCTTACACTGAACACATTTTAGCCCTATTCTGTGTATACTGAAAATAGATATTAGAGCAGATTTTTAAGAACATATAATCGATCAGGAATATATTCCTAACATGTATTAGTCACTTGGTGACATGGAAAATAGAACTCAGATACAGTCACTTATAAAACAGAAAAGTATTCCTTTGTAACATTCTATGGGTTTCTAGTATAAAACTACAGAAGTCAAGGAGATAGTGAGAAAACAGGGATCAAAGATCCATTTTGCATTATATGAAAACCTGGAAAGCCTGAAGAAAAACTAATAAGTAAGAATCTGAGAAGGCAAGGAAGAGAAATCTTGGGGAAATATATGTTTTACTTTCAAAGTAAGGCAGAAGAGATAAGTGAGAAAGGAAAGATAGTGTTCTGAGCCCACAATATAACATCAAGGACAAGCTCTGATTCAGAACCTCAAGATATGAGACTGCATCTCAGATAGTACTTAGACTGTATGTGAATCAACAATGGGGGGAAAATACAAAGCCATAGTGGGTATGAGATCAGTATTTGGATTAGAACAGTGGGAATGATCATCAAGAAGAAACTGGAATCCTAAGAGAGGAAGATTTTTTAAGAGGACACATATAGTCATAAATGAAGTTGAACTATCAGACCCAAATAAATTATACTCCAGAGAAATAGTAATGCTAATCATGACAAAATAGAATTTCTGAAAAAAAATCTATCTCAATAGCCTTAATGTAAAAAAAGTTGGCAAAATATGGACTGAGTGCTGGTAAAATTAGATTTATTTGTATTTGAAAGATCTCACAAAAATGTGGTTAAGTAAAACAGTGTCAGCATGGAACTTCAGTCACATTAGGTGGTCATTCTCATGTAAAATTTTTATTAATTATTTGGAAGAAAATTTTGAAGTTTGGCTCATTAGTTCTGTTGACAGAATCAAATGAGAATGAACACAATGAACGACAAAGATAAAAACCCAAAATATTAGCAAGATGAATTATTCTTAAGATTACCACAGAATCTTGCCTTTGGGTCTAAATAATAATAAAGTATTCAAGTAAAGACTGAAGAAAATCATGATTCTGAAGCCACAAATATCAACAAAATAAGGTTTGCATGGACTGACTACACATTTACTAGGAGTCAGCTGTGGATTTCCCTGGTGGTCCAAAGGTTAAGCCTCTGTGTTTCCAATGCAAGGTTCATGGATTTGATCCCTGGTCAATGAAGTTCTGCTTGCCACATAGTACAGCTGAAACAAAGCCCTTAATATGAGTCAGCATGGAATATAGCTATTTAAAAATAGATGATGTAGTCCTGGGATGAAATCCAATAAATATATTTAGTAAAACAAAAAAAAGGTGATAGGCCTGTTTTGTTCTGGGATAGCCAGAGAAACCATTGGACTATCTGGGTTAGGTACTTTCTGGACTCTGCAGTGGCAAACCACATATCCAAAGGAACCTGAGCAAGATGGTGGAGGAAGGGTGTCAAAAACCATATCATGTGAAGAACAGTTGAAGGAAATGGGGAGATTGAGCCTAGAAAAAGGTTACCAGTGGCTTCAAATCTCTGTTGGACTATTGTATAGAAGAGGAAATTACAGTTGTTTCAGTTTCCCCTCATGATTACAATACAGTTATGAGAATGCCAATTTTGGTCCTATATATTGATATGATTTTCTAATGAACAGACATGTTCACAAACAAAATCTAGAAGGTGCATAGATAATATGCTTCTTGCCACTACAGGTGATAAAGTGAAAACTGATTAACTTAGAATATTAGAGTCTAAGAGTCTTGAGAGTTAGAAAGAACCTAAGAGATGATCTTCTAGTCTCATACTTTCATCTTACATGCATAAAAACTAACCTAGAAAAAAGAAGTGACCTGTCCATGGTGTACAGGCAACACTTAAATCCAGGATTGTTGACTCTAAGTCAAGTCCTCTTCTTACTACATGAGAATATCATTATCTGATGAGGGCTTAGTCAGAAACCCTACTAGAAAGAAAGGTTACCAAATAAGAGCAACTCCAAAAGAGCCTTCATTTTGCTGCCTGTAACACTGAAAATGTATTCTTCCTCCTTCCCTCAAATGTGTTTCACTATGTTGCACAAATTCTTTGGCAAATGGTAATGGAAGTTATTTATTTGCCTATATCACTGTCTCTCACATTCCTTTACACCACTTATGTAGCCCAAATCATTTGCTTTGTATGGACCAAGAACCTCTTGTCCAAGCTATGCCATGAAGTTCCCTGTGAGACTTTGATAACATCTTTTTCCTTTCTGAACCTCAGTTACCTCCTCTATTAATTGAGAAGATTGGACTAAGTAATTTCTAATGGCTCCTTCAGCACTGACGTCTGATAATTCTACATTAAATAGCATTTCATTCTATTGAAAAAATTAAGTCACATAACAATTAAAAGTGATTCAAAATCATCTAATTTTAACATATAATTTATTTTAAATAAAATATGTGTATTTAATTTAAAGTAACCTGCTATTTCACTGACATATTTATTCTGAGTTACAATTACCTTTCATGCAGTGTTACCTATTCTAATGAGTGATTCCATATAATGTTTGATAAGTACCTTTTACAAAAATGATAAAATAGGACTAATATTTACACTAACCGTATTATAACTTTCTGCTAATAGACAGAGTAGTTGCAATTCTTGTTTCATGATCTGATCCAAAATGCATCTGGGTCTATGTAATAGTAAGCAATGTTACCCTAAGGCTCTATTGTCCTTGACTGAAGCTTGATTTTGAAACAGTCAATCTTTAAAAGTCAGCATCCATATAAAAATTAGTCCTGACATTCCTCCTGAGAGTTACATTTGCTAAGCTTGTGTTCAACTTTCAATTTTACTTCTGCCACTTAAAAGTGAAAATTGCCAAAGCAAACATTTGGTTTCAAAGAAAATTATCTCTTTACCAAGAGAGCCAGACACCAAAGACATTGCCCTGTGTTAGTGAAATATATTTTTTTATATCATGAAACTAATGCAGTTCTCCAAAACTTACTTTTACCATACTCTAGCTTCTCAGCACCAGAATCTTTGTTACCAAGAGTCATTTCTCTCGTTCATTCATCTGTGTTTCCTAGTAGACCATGAAAGAGGTTTAGCATCTTCTGTTAACATTTAATCTCCATGAACAACACCTGAGCTAGCCATCATCTCTGGAAAAAAAAAGGACAGTTAGAAAGGAATGATGGCACACATGATAGATTAAAAAATAAAAGTGATAATGTGATAAAAACTTGGGTACATTCTCAAAAATTATGCTGTGTTTGATAGCAGTGTGATATAGTACAGGGGCCAGTCAATTTTTTTCTGCAAAGGGCCAGATAGTTAATCTTAGGCTTGTGGGCCATACGATCTCTATCACAACTACTCAATTTGCCACTGTAGCATGAAATCAGTCATAGGCAGTTAGGCAATATATAACAAAATGTGCATGGCTATGTTTCAGCAAAATAGGTGAGAGATCAGATTTGGCCCATGGACTATACTTTGCCAACTCCTGATCTGATGAAATGATTCTGAGAGGTGGGGGCTCAAATAATAGTTAGAGCACTTATAGCCCAGTGACACTAGGCCATTTACTTATTAACATCTTTCTCATTGCACTTTTCTGTTAAATAAGGAATATAATATCTTGTAGGGCTGTCATGAGCATAAACTATGATTGCTACAAACTGAACTGTGTCCCACAAAAATTCATAAGTTGAAGCTCTAATTCTCGATGTGAATAAATTTGGATAGAGTCTTTAGCAAGTAATTAAGGTAAAATGAGGTGATAAAGGTAGGGCCCTAATCCAATAGGGTGCATTAACAACTAGAAAAGGAAAAATTGACAACAATATACATATCTCAAAAGACAAACAAAAATCATCCAAAGATATTCAAGTTCTCTTTTCAACCAAATAAATTAAGGGTTTGGATTTCTAAACCTTGGTAAATATCAACAAGGTTGCAAAAAACATTCATGGATAGATTTCTGTGCAGACATAGGTTTTCAACTTCTTTCAGTAAATGCCAAAGTTCATGATTGAAGGATTATATGATAAGAAATGCTTAACTTTATAAGAAATTGCCAACATATCTTCTAAAGTGATTGTACCATTTTCTACAAAAAATGAGAATTCTTATTGTCTTTCATTCTTTACAGCAGTTGGTATTGTTAGGCATTTTTTAACAGCCATCCTAATAGGCATACAGTGGTAATTATTGTTTGACTAAAGGTGAAAAATCTTGAAGTAAAAGAAATAGAAGTTACAAGCCTATATACACACATATATATATATATATATATATATATATATATATATATATATATTACAGTAAAGATCTAAAGGGAAATTATAAAACTGAAAAATATAGTATTCAAAATAAAGATTTCACTGGGGTGGGCTCAATAGTAGAATGTACATGACATAGGAAATCATAAGTGAACCTGAAAGCAACATAGATAAGGGCAATTATACAACCAGAATAACAGAGAGAAACAGATTTTAACAAAATGAACAGAGCCTAGCAACCTAAAAGGCCTAATATTTGTGTAAATGGAGTCCCTAAATGAGAGGAGAAAAAGACTGGTAGAGAAAATATATGTGAATAATAGCTCAAAAATCTTGAATTTAATAAAAGGCATAAATTTATAGATTTCAGAAGTACAGCATACTACAAAAAGGATAAACTACAAGAAAACCATGTCCAGACACATAACAATCAAACAGCTGAAAATCAAAATAAATTAAAAAAATCTTGAAAGCATCCAAAATGGATCAAAGATCTAACCATAAGACCAGAAACTATAAAACTCCTAGAGGATAATATAGGCAAAACACTCTCCGACATAAACCAAAGCAGGATCCTCTATGACCCGCCTCCCAGAATATTGGAAATAAAAGCACGGATAAACAAATGGGAATTAAAAGCTTCTGCACAACAAAGGAAACTATAAGCAAGGTGAAAAGACAGCCTTCAGAATGGGAGAAAATAATAGCCAATGAAGCAACAGACAAACAATTAATCTCAAAAATATACAAGCAACTCCTGCAGCTCCATTCTAGAAAAATAAACGACCCAATCAAAAAGTGGGCCAAAGAACTTAACAGACATTTCTCCAAAGAAGACATACAAATGGCTAACAAACACATGAAAAGATGCTCAACATCACTCATTATCAGAGAAATGCAAATCAAAACCACAATGAGGTACAACTTTATACCAGTCAGAAGGGCTGCAATCCAAAAGTCTACAAGCAATAAATGCTGGAGAGGATGTGGAGAAAAAGGAACCCTCTTACACTGTTGGTGGGAATGCAAACTAGTACAGCCACTATGGAAAACAGTGTGGAGGTTCCTTAAAAAACTGCAAATAGACCTGCCATATGACCCAGCAATCCCACTGCTGGGCATATACACCGAGGAAACCAGAATTGAAAG
>ML664659.1:410492-432344 GCA_007570785.1 Antilocapra americana | reverse complement strand
ATATATATATATATATATATATATATATATATATATATAAATTCTCTATATATAAATTCCATATATATGGAATTTAGAATGATGGTAATGATAACCCTATATGTGAGAAAGCAAAAGAGACACAGATGTATATAACAGTCTTCTGGACTCTGTGGGAGAGGGTGAGGGTGGAATGACTTAGGAGAATGGCATTGAAACATGTATAATATCATATGTGAAACACATCACCAGTCCAGGTTCGATGCATGAGACAGGGTGCTCGGGGCTGGTGTACTGCCATGACCCAGAGGGATGGGATGGGGAAGGAGATGGGAAAGGAGTTCAGGATGGGGAACACATGTACATCCGTGGTGGATTCATGTCAAGGTATGGCAAAATCACTACAATATTGTAAAGTAATCAGCCTCCAATTAAAATAAATAAATTTATTTTAAAAATAAAATTTTAAAAAAAGATTTCTGGGAGAAATATTAATAAACTCAGATATACAGATGACACCATCCTTATTGCAGAAAGTGAAGAGGAACTAAAGAGCCTCTTGATGAAAGTGAAGGAGGAGAGTGAAAAAATTGGTTTAAAGCTCAACCTTCAGAAAACTAAGATCATGGCATCCGGTCCCATCACTTCATGGGAAATAGATGGGAAAACAATGGAAACAATGAGAGACTTTAGTTTTGGGGGGTCCAAAATCGCTGCAGATGGTGACTTCAGCCATAATATTAAAAGACGCTTCCTCTTTTTGGAATGAAAGTTATGACCAATCTAGACAGCATATTAAAAACAGAGACATTACTTTGCCAACAAAGGTCTGTCTAGTCAAAGCTATGGGTTTTCCAGTAGTCATGTATGGATGTGAGAGCTGGACTATAAAGAAAGCTGAGTGCCAAAGAATTGATGCTTTTGAACTGAGGTGTTGGAGAAGACTCTTGAGAATCCCTTGGACTGCAAGGAGATCCAACCAGTCCATCCTAAAGGAAA
Organism: Antilocapra americana; assembly: GCA_007570785.1. Classification (NCBI taxonomy): domain Eukaryota; kingdom Metazoa; phylum Chordata; class Mammalia; order Artiodactyla; family Antilocapridae; genus Antilocapra; species Antilocapra americana. The sequence continues at coordinate 431,366 of ML664659.1, read as the reverse complement.
TCAGTCTTGGGTGTTCATCAGAAGGACTGATGTTGAAGTGGAAATTCCAATACTTTGGCCACCGTACGCGAAGAACTGACTCATTTGAAAAGACCCTGATGCTGGGAAAGATTGAGGGCAGGAGGAGAAGAGGATGACAGAGCCTGAGATGGTTGGATGGCATCACCGCCTCAGCGGACATGGGTTTGGGTGGACTCTGGGAGATAATGGACAGGGAGGCCTGGCATGCTGTGGTCCATGGGGTCATGAACATGACTGAGTGACTTAACTGAACTGAACTGAACCGAGCGGAACTATTAGCCAAATGCCTAACCCTTTAACCACATTGATGGGCATGTACCCCAGATCTTATCAATCATGACATTTTTCCTTATAAAAGGGATGAATTACCCATGACTCAAGCATAAGTAATCAGAATTCTTATAGAAAAATTTCTACTTGCACATTGGGAGTGTGAAAAACTCTTCATGAGTTACAAGCTGTAAATGTATAGGCTTAGGGGTGACTACAGTCATTTTCCTTGCCAAATGGAGAGAGTTTCCTCGAAAAAAATATTGAACAGACAGGAATGGAGTCCCAGATACATCAGTACCTGAGATCTACCCTTCAGTTCAGTCGTTCAGTCATGTCTGACTCTTCGTGACACCATGAATCTCAGCATGCAATGCCTCCCTGTCCATCACCAACACCTGGAGTCCACCCAAACCCATGTCCATCGAGTCGGTGATACCATCCAGCCATCTCATCCTCTGTCATCCCCTTCTCCTCTTGCCCCCAATCCTGCCCAACATTAGGGTCTTTTCCAATGAGTCAACTCTTTGCATGAGGTGGCCAAAGTATTGGAGTTCCAGTTTCAACAACAGTCCTTCCAATGAACACCCAGGACTGATCTCCTTTAAGATGGACTGGTTGGATCTCCTTGGAGTCCAAGGAACTCTCAAGAATCTTCTCCAACACCACAGTACAAAAGCATCAATTCTTTGGCACTCAGCTATCTTCACGGTCCAACTCTCACATCCATACATGACTACTGGAAAAACCACTGCCTTGACTAGACAGACCTTTGTTGGCAAAGTAATGTCTCTGCTTTTCAATATGCTATCTAGGTTGATCATAACCTTCCTTCCAAGGAGTAAGTGTCTTTTACTTTCATGGCTACAATCACCATCTACAGTGATTTTGGTGCCCCCCAAAATAAAGTCTGACACTGTTTCCACTGTTTCCCCATCTATTTCCCATGAAGTGATGGGACCAAATGCCATGATCTTAGTTTTCTGAATGTTGAGCTTTAAACCAATTTTTTCACTCTCCTCCTTCACTTTCATCAAGAGGCTTTTTAACTCTTCTTCACTTTCTGCCATAATGGTGGTGTCATCTACATATCTGAGGTTACTGATATTTCTCCCAGCAATCTTGAGTCCAGCTTGTGCTTCTTCCAGCCCAGTGTTTCTCATGATGTTCTCTGCATAGAAGTTAAATAAGCAGGGTGACAATATACAGACTTGACGTACTCCTTTTCCTATTTGGAACCAGTCTGTTATCCAGTTCTAACTGTTGCTTCCTGACTTGCATACATGTTTCTCAAGAGACAGGTCAGATGATCTGGTATTCCCATCTCTTTCAGAATTTTCCACAGTTCATTGTGATCCACACAGTCAAAAGCTTTGGCATAGTCAATAAAGCAGAAATAGATGTTTTTCTGGAACTCTCTTGCTTTTTCAATGATCCAATGGATGTTGGCAATTTGATCTCTGGTTCCTCTGCCTTTTCTAAAAGCAGCTTGAACTTCTGGAAGTTCATGGTTCACATATTGCTGAAGCCTGGCTTGGAGAATTTTGAGCATCACTTTACTAGCTTGTGAGTTGAGTGCAATTATGCGGTAGTTTGACCATTCTTTGGCATTGCCTTAATTTCAGATTAGAATGAAAACTGACCTTTTCCCATCCCATGGCCATTGCTCAGTTTTCCAAATTTGCTGACATATTGAGTCCACCACTTTCACAGTATCGTCTTTCAGGATTTCAAATAGCTCAACTGGAATTCCATCACCTCCACTAGCTTTGTCCGTAGTGATGCTTTCTAAGGCCCACTTGACTTCACATTCCAAGATGTCTGGCTCTACGTGAGTGATCACTCCATCGTGATTACCTGGGTTTTGAAGATAGTTTTTTGTACAGTTCTTCTGTGTATGCCTTACCTCTAGTCCTCTCAATTATGTCACCCAATTCCTTTATTGCTTAAACTAGCTTGAATGGAGTTATTGTTGTTTCGTTTTTTTAACCACAGAGGAATAAGTACAACATGCTTAAGGTAAATGTTCAGGGGAATTTCTAAAAGATTTCTGACTTGATTAAAAAAGCATAATTTTCATATGACTCAGACATCCACGGGATGAGAGAAGAGAGGAAAACATCAAAATATGATGATCACCAAAAATGTTGTGGTGACAGAAAAATTAGACAAATTTCATAATATACAGAAGATATCTGAATTTAGGTGTAATGGAAACAATCAACAGAAGACTAATTGGAAAGAAATGGAGAAAAGAAAAGAAGTTAATGGAAGGTGGAATTTAGCAACAGTTTCTGGACACAGTCTTGTCTTAGGGATTGTTTGAAAACAATGGAGTAAGGAAGAGATTTAGCTATGACTACACCATGTGAAGCTTCCCAGGTGGTCCTAGCGTTAAAGAATGCAGGAGACAAAAGAGACACTGGTTTGATCTCTGGGTCAAGAAGATTCCATGGAGGAGGGCATGGCAATTCACACCAGTATTCTTGTCTGGAGGATCCCATAGACAGAGGAGCCCAGAAAGCTATAGTCCATGTGGTCACACAGTGTTGGACATGACTAAAGTGACTCAGCATGTAACACACACACAGATACACACTATCTTAAGAAACCAGACTTATTCAAGGCTTGACAGTCCACTTAACGACTCATCAGCATTAAAATGAAAATGAAGTTGATAATAGTTGTGGTATTTTTCTCAAACAGACTCTATAGAAAAGAGTTAAATAATATCTAAGGTAGGTGTACTTTTGAAAACATCAGAAATGCCTTTTGCTGATGCTGCTAAGTCACTTCAGTCATGTCTGGCTCTGTACAACCCCATAGACAGCAGCCAACTAGGTGCCCCCGTCTTTGGGAGTCTCCAGGCAAGAACACTGGAGTGGGTTGCCATAGCCTTCTCCAATGCATTAAAGTGAAAAGTGAACGTGAAGTCGCTCAGTTGTGTCTGACTCTTAGCAACCCCATGGACTGCAGCCTACCAGGCTCCTCCATCCATGGGACTTCCCAGGCAAGACTACTGTAGTGAGGTGCCATTGCCTTCTCTGGAAATGCCTTTTAGGATTATACAAATGATTATCCAACCAGGACTCTCTAAGAGGCACCAAGGAAAAGAGCTATGCAGAAACAAGCTTATAACATGTCACCTACAAATTGCTACAGAGCTGTCAATACATTTAATGTCCTTTTACAGGCCTGCTATAGAGCTAGGATTTGAAAATGGCATGGGAAGAACCTGTTCACTTGAGGAAAACAAAAAGTCTTCAGAAAAGATTTCAAGTGGTATCTGGCCAGCTGCTCCTAATGCAAGCTCTCACAGCTTAGGAAAAAAGGGGAGAAAATGACAATGCCATGTAATGTTAAGACCAAAATACAACTGTTACTAGATTTGAGGAGGTATTGCTCTTCAACTATAGATTTAAGAAGACATGGTGGCAACTGATGACATTAGGCTATGTGAACTTTTTCAGAAAGAAAAAGACAAATACTGTATGATGTTACTTATGTGGAACCCAAAAAAGCCAAATTTGTAAAAACAGAGAGTAGAATGGTGGTTTCCAGGGGCAATAATTGGGGGTGGGCATTCAAGAGAGGGTAAAGAAGAGTAGAGATATTATTTAAGGGTGGAGTCTTGCAACTAGCAAACAAATCCTTGAGATCTAATGTACAGTAGAGCAAACAGACAACAATATTGTATTGTAACTATCAAACTTGCTAAGAGACTGATCTCTTTTATAAGTTATTAAAGTTTATACTCTAGTTACAGTTATTACTAACTATTGGCTATATTCCCTGTGTTGTACAGTACAATACATCCTTCAGCATATCTTACATCCCATAATTTGTACCTCCCACATTCCCACCCATATAATGCCCCTCCACCACCCACTGGTAGCCACAAGACTGTTCTCTATATCTATGAGACTATTTCTTTGTTTGTTATATTTGCTGGTTTATTTTTTGGATTCTACATATATGTGATATCACATACTATTTGTCTTTCTCTGTGTGACTTATTTCACGTAGTATAATGCCCTCCAAGTCCATCTATGTTGCCACAAATGGCAAAATTTTGTTCTTTTCATGGCTGAGTAGTATTCCATTGTGTGTGTGTGTGTGTGTGTGTGTGTGTGTGTGTGTGTGTATGTACCTATCTATATACACACCACATCTTCTTTGTGTATAAGGGTTCCCTTTTCTCCACATACCACTCCATAGCTAAGAGACTAGATCTTAGTTATTCCAGCCACACAAACACACATAATATGTGACATGATAGAGGTGATAACTATTGTTAAAATAGAAATCACAACATATAAATGTATTAAATCAACATGTTGTTTACCTTAATTTTATAAAGGGTTATATGTTAAATCTAATTCAAGGAATAATCAGTGGAAAAAGTTTAGGGCAAAAGACAGAATTGTCCTAGGCTGTGCTTGCTCTTGTTCTTTCGCACTCTCTCACTACTGATCCCACTACAGTATCATTTGTTTTCAGTATGCTAAACTGCCTTCCACTTTACAGAAAATAGAAACCAGTAGGTATAGCATGGGGACATTCTTTATTTTCCAATGACTATTTTTGCAATTTTTCTTGCATTCACACCCATCGTTTTCTGGTATCTTCATACTACAAAAAAAGAGGTACCTTTTCTGCCTGAGACTAATATTTTCAGTTATTCTTTGTATACCAATCCTTTCAGAAAACATATTGGGTTTACAGTCTTCTTTCTTTCATCTTCAATCTCTATCTACTAGATCTTTTTCATCAGCATTCAAGCAAGCTCAATTTCTCTTATCTTAAAAGCATAACTCCCTAAGCCCCTCCTGCTGCTTTGTTATTCTCTCCTCCAGGTCACAAACAGACTTCTTGGGAGAAGTATTTGCAACTACTCTCTACATTCCTAATCTATACTCAACACCCATCTCAATATAATTTGATTTCTGCCTCGAGTAATTCACCAAAATATCTCTCATCAGGAACACCTAGGAGTTCCTTCGTTTAAATTCGATGGATATTTCTCAGCCATTATCTACTTGTCCCATCAAAAGCACTCAATATTGGTTTAAAAAAATCCTTGTTTCTAGAAATACTCTCTTCCTTTGGTTTTCCTGCTACTCTTTTCATTAAGATTCTCTTCCTCTTTCATCTCTTGGTATTCCTGAGGATTCTATGCTGGGTTCCCTCTTTTTTTTCCTAATACATTTTCAGTTGGTGGAACATCTTGACCAGTCCCATAGTTTCAATTGTCATAATAAGCTGAAGACTCAAAAATCTCTATCTCTATCCAAGTTCATTCTCAGTCTCAAACCCATATATTCAACATCTTACTAGGCATCACTATTTGGGTATAGAGTAGGCCTCTCATTCACCACATATCCAGAAATACATGGCCGATTTTTATCTTCTGCCAAAAATAAAAAAATCTAATCAATGAACTCATATCGTTAGCTGTTTACTTAGAACTTCCACAAGTTAGAGTATCCAACAGGTATATCAAACTCAACATACCCCAAATAGAACTTTTAATTCTCTTACCGAAGCGTGATGCTCTGTATGTTTTATATTCATAAATTGTTTCATCTACACGGTAGCCCAAACCAAAATCACAGATTTCATTCTTAAAATGTTGCTTTCCCACATTCCCTCCTGGAAGTCAATTTAACCCTACAATTATTCTCTTGGCAAGTATTTTGTTTAAAATCATACTTCTATATATTTAAATTAATGCATCTATCCTAAGCTTGCTAATAAAAGTGCTTGCCAGGTCTGGCTAATCATAAACAATTCCTGACCACTTAGTCAAAACAGTACCCCATTTTCACTTAATCAAAGAAATGGTCTTTGCAGCAAAATATCCATAATATTCCACGAATTCATGGGATATGTGACAATGAGAAAACTAAAGTTGTTTGAATGAAGAGCACTGCACAGATCAGACAAAAGACATAGATCAGGTTCAACCCAATCCTCTTTCCTTGATTTTACATATAGATTCACTATCAGCTAATCTCATAACCTTTACTTCCAACCGTTTCCCAGATTTTTCTCTACTCTCCATCCCCACAAGCCATCAACCTAACCCAATCCATATTTTCTTTTGCTTGGACCACTCTATAAGTCTCTCAATAATCTGATTCCTGTCTTTAATTTTACCTCTTAAAGTTCACTCTCTACAAAATAGCCAGAGTAAACCTTTCCAAACAACAAGTCAGATCACAGTACTTCCTTGCTTCAAACCTTTCAATCATTTACCAACTCTTTTGGAAACATGTTTGAAGTTCTTGCCACAGCCTACATAACCTCTACCTACCAATCAACTTCATCTCTTGTCATTGGTCTCCAGCACCTACATATGAACTGTGAAGGAAATTAAGATATATATTTTTTAAAAAGATATATTTAGAAATCATAACCAGCATGTTCTCTATGATAAGGATACCAATTGTCCTGATATCAGTCACAAAGTTTTCTTACAGCAATAATACCTAATAAACACACATTACTTTAGGGGTTATAAAGTACTTTGCATATATTAACTTATTTAGACCTCAATGCATGAAATAGATGGAACAAGTTTCATAATCTCCATTTTATAAGGCTGAGACCATAGAGACAAGACTAGAACCAGTTTTTCTGACTCCCAGCCAAGTCCTAAACTGAATTGCAATACAGGGCAATGGAAATGTGAAAATAATTCTTATTTACATCACATATCACTCTTATTTAGAAGTGTTTATGTTAACAAATAATATATTCTGTCTTCTTGAGACTTTCATTGCTGTGGAGACTTATAAGAAAATAGAAGCATTATTGCTTTAAAAAAATGCAATTCCTCTAAGGACAAAGGGAGACATGAACACTTATTTAGCTAGAAATGTATACCAGCAAAGGAATTGCCACTCATATATCCCCTGTCAAAAGTTTTCTGTGTGTTTTTTGTTTTTATTTTTTTACTATTTTACTTTCAGAAACAAGAAAAAATGCCCATGTGTAATATTCTGGGATGATTCAACACCATATTTTCTCCCTGTGTTATAACCATTGCCCAGGCAATAGCCATGTGTTTACATACCATGGCATCTCCAATACAGTGTCTGACACAAAGAAAGTTCCTAGTATATTAGTGTTGAATAAATATAAACATGTATCAGCAGTTCATCCAGGTTAAGTGTCTACAAATATAGAGAAATCATGGTGTCTTGCCTATTCAATAAATACATTTAGCCATGTATCTATCACTGTGTTCATCAAATGGACCAGATGATTTCTTTTTTTCTATAGACATTCATTGAATTTTAGCTAAACTACTTACTGAGAACTTTTCTCTCCTACATTCTAATATGTTGTACCATGACCAGAAACATTTCTGAGGTATAACAGAGACAGCAAACTGTCCCCTAGTATCCATTATTTCCTTCTTCTCAGTTTCTGCTGGGAACCTACCTACTCATCTAAAAACTATATTCCCTAGTCTCCCTGTAGTTAGGCATGCCCACATTACTATGTTCTACACACTGGGATGCGGGCAGAAGTGCAATGTGTAGCTCCTGAGTCATCTTTTTAAGGACAAAGCTACTTGCTGTGGACAGTCTTGAACTGTTCTACATGAGAGAAAATTACTTCTCTTGTATCTGAATATCTGTTTTGGACTCTTTATTACAACAGCTTAGGCCATTCTTTAACTAATACACCAAATCACTTTAAATGATGATATGTATCACAAAACCAAAATGTGTCACCTTGTATGAGAACTAATTTCAACTTGAAATCATTTATTTTGAGTGGATTTTGAGACATTTAAAAATTGACAGCACAAATATTTGGTTGTTTTTTTTTTTCTGCTTTTTATTTTTTTATGTAAATGTATTTATTTTCTTCACATTATCGTGTTGGTTTTGCCATACATTGACATGAATCTGCCATGGGTATACATGTGTTCCCCTTCCAGAACCCCCCTCCCACCTCCCTGTTTTTTAGAATATGGATATTTAGAGCCTATGCAATAGTATCGAAAAGAAGTACACTTTATTCAGTTGTTGATTGCTTGGTTTTATGATTGTTTTTAGTAGGTTTCTCTAAGTATGGTATTTACCAAACTGCTTCCCATAAATCATAAAATACCATAAGAAGTAAATAAGCATTGTATGTTTGCCAAACACTCATGCGTAGATGCACAGGCATGGGGGAGGGGGCGGGAATAATGATATAAAGAAAAGAGGATCCTGTTGTCACATTTGAGAAACTCTTGGTTAGGCGGGCTTATTGATTATAGTACTTCTCAGACCCTTTAATATCCCATTAACATGGCTCTTTATTATTAATACCATACTGTAATGAGCTGCCATATAAGGATACATATGATGTAAAGCTATTAAACAGTGTCACAAGCTCATTTGAGTTTATTTAAAAGTAGAATATTTGAATCAGTTCTACTCAGGTGGACGGAACTGGAGCCTGTTATCCAGAGTGAAGTAAGCCAGAAGGAAAAACAACAATACAGTATACTAATGCATATATATGGAATTTAGAAAGATGCTAACGAGAACCCTGCATGTGGGACAGCAAAAGAAACACAGATGTATAGAACAGTCTCGTGGACTCTGTGGAAGAGGGCAAGGGTAGGATGATATGGGAGAATGGCATTGAAACGTGTTAATTATCATATGTGAAATCAATCGCCAGCCCAGGGTTGATGCTCGGGGCTGGTGCACGGAGATGTCCCAGGGGGAGGGAGTCGGGAGGGAGGAAGGAGGGGGGTTCTGGAGGGGGAGCATATGTATACCCATGGTGGATTCATGTCAATGCATGGCAAAACCAACACAATAAAGTAAAGAAAATTAAGGGAAAAAAAGTAGAATACACTCTCAAGTTCACTAGAGACCCTAACATTACTTAAAATCCCACATCTAGACTCCATAAAATTTTGAACTCCTTAGTTCCTAAAGGCATTTGTAATCTATGATTTAAACAAACAATTCCAAATTTAAATTTACACTCTTTTAGGTGAGCCCCAGGCCAACTAACCTAGGAAAACACCCATTAAAATTTAGGAAATCAACAGTGGTGCTCCTCTTTGAATGTTGCTTGATGAAATGTACTGAATTCTAGCTTTGGGCACTGAATATTCCTTTGCTTGGTCATTTCAGTAAAACAAAAAAAGGTGTACTCCTAATAAAGTTTTTTAGTATGGTAAAGTAATAACTCTACTTAGTTTTGTTACCAGGAAATAAAGGGAAGAGCTTCTTGCTATAGTTTTCCATACCACCAAATTTGTGTCAGACTGCCTCTGCTTCAGAATCATAAACTAAATGAAGCAAGCTAGCTAGAATTTGCTAGTACAGTAAAGTTGCCTTTGGGAAATAACAGAAGGAGGATGAAAAGAAAAAATTGCTCAGGCTAGTCATTGAAGCAGCAAGGATCTTAGATATCTGTGATTTCCATCCCACTTAAACTTTAAACAAAGATATGATGGTATCGGTTATCATTTATATTAAGCAGGCTAGAGAATTACATATTCCAATTATATGCCTCAGAGCAAAGTGATTGCTATGAATCTATGCTCTTAGCCAATACTTACCAGCAATGCTTTGCAAAATCACTAGACAATCCAAAACGCTCCATCAATGAGAGAGTTTACATGAGGCAAGAAAATGATAACACTTGTGTCACTATCTTTATAGTCAATGAAGATATTCCTACTTCTCCCCTGCCTTTCATCTTCACATTTTATAAAAATAAAAATGGAATGCATTTTCAAACTAGTTGAGAGAAAAAAGCCTCTGGGGTAGAGTCATTACATTTATTTTGGAGATCATTATCATAGGTAACGAAAAAACCCTGTAATAAATCTATGATCCACTGCTATGAACTTCCTAGCATTCAGAAAGCCATAGGCTGATTTCTAACCAAACCTACTGTTTTGTGCTTTTCATCTAATCTCCACAATTTGGAAACTTCATTTAGTGGACAAATGGTTAGCAACTCACTTTCAGGAAATGTCTGAATGTCTCCCAAAACAGAAAATTAGAATAGCACAGTATTTGACCTATTGTTGTTTAGTCACTAAATTTTTTCCAACTCTTTTGAAACTCCATGGACTGTAGCCTGTCAGGCTCCTCTGTCCATGGGATTTTCCAGGCAAGAATCCTGGGATGAGTTGCCATTTCCTCGTCCAGGGGATAGGGATTGAAGCCCAAATCCTGCTTTGGCAGGCAGAGTCTTTACTACTGAGCCACCAGGGAAGCCCTATATGATATATAAATAATATGCTTTCTCATGGCAATCTTGACTGTATTTATCTTCAAGTTCTTTTTAGCATAACTTTCAAAATGACCATATAAACACAGCCTGAATGAAGTTTTCAGTGTCCACACAGAATACATATTATCCACTGTGACCCATCTCTGTCAAAAATTTTGTTAAGTAAAATTATAGAGAGAATCTAGTTTCTTTTTGGATTCTATATATATGAATTATCATATACACATAGTCGACATATATGAATTATCATACACAAACATTACCAGGGCTTCCCTGGTAGCTCAGCTGGTAAATAATCTGCCTGCAATGCAGGAAACCCCAGTTCAATTCCTGGGTCAGGAAGATGCCCTGGAGAAGGGATAGGCTACCCACTCCAGTATTCTTGGGCTTCCCTTGTAGCTCAGCTGGTAAAAAATCCGCCTGTAATGTGGGAGACCTGGGTTCAGTCCCAGGGTAGGGAAGATCCCCTAGAAAAAGGAAAGTCTACCCACTCCAGTATTCTTGCCTGGAGAATTTCATCGACTGTATAGTTCATGGGGTCGCAAAGAGTCAGACCTGACTGAGCAACTTATATTTTCACTTCATATGAATTATCAAAGACAAAATTACTCTAGATTTGTTTCTCTTGTCTGAAGTTATAAATGCAAACTCTTCAGTAAGTTCACTCTTACTGAAATTTAATGCAAAGAAACAATAAATATTGTAAGCTCCAGGAGTTGGTGATGGACAGGGAAGCCTGGTGTGCTGTGGTCCATGAGGTTGCAAAGAGTTGGACATGACTGGACTGAACTGAACTGAGCTACTCAGGGTGTGTATGTGTATAAATGCTCTCAAACGAACAGAGTGAAAATCAACCTTGTTAACCAGCTATTTCATGTACCCCTGAATTCTGTGATTTTGTCATTCTAACAACTCAACTTTTCCTGTGCAATTTTGATATTTAAAAAGATGGCATTTGTAATCATTGGCAGTAGTATTTAAACAGCAGGCATTAATAAGTGGTCCAAGAAGGCAGAAAATTGAAATCAGGGAGTCTGGTAATAAAGACTAGGCAAATTTCCATGGCACAGGTGAAACAAGGAGTTACAAAAGGCATAAAGGGAGGGTATTCTGTCAGCACGTAATAGGGAAAGATCTAGTTAGGGCCGCCTCATTGCACAACTCCAGGGGCACCACTGACATTACAGTCCGCCCCACGGTGTCCCCTGGAATTGTGCAGTGTACAGCTTGCAAGGCCATATGTGACAGTCCTGAGGACTAGGTAGACAGGCAGTGTCAGAGAAATCAGGCTGCATTTGAAAAGGGTCAAAACATGGCAAATGAAAGTCTGGGTATGGATTCTAATCTTTGGAAATATATCGTGATAAAGATAATATAAGAATTTCAAAGGAATCAGAATACTTAGCAAAGGATCAAGCACAGGAGAAAATCAAGGCCTAGTTATGGGTATTGAAGAAGGAGGCAGACTTCCCTGGTCATAGGAAACAAGGCCAGAAAGACCTCAGTTATTGCACAAAGTCAAAATGATATCCTCAGCAAAAGTACTTGGTGTTGAGTATTGGTCAATGGCTACTTAAATTCCCTTTACTAGAGAACAGGACTACTGTCAGAATTTGTGGTAATTTAAAACTATTAATAGCAAGTAAATGATCTTTGGTGTTCAGATGTATTCAAGGGCAGAAATGCATCAAACTTTTAACATACCAGTGCCACTGTTTGATGCTTTGTTCTATAAAAGATACTAAAATATAAAGATTACCTAAACCTAAGACCAAACTATCTGCACAAAAATGAAAAAGTCATCCAAGTACAGAAATGGTTGATCAGATCTAGCTAAAAACCTCTGTGTTTCCCAATATGAAAGAGAAACATCTGGAAGATTAAAATATTACATGTCAAATTACTTTAAGTTTCTTAGCTATAAAACCTCACCATCCCCACTCGTAACTTGTTATCTAATTAACTTCAGAGATATTTTAAGTTAAGTCACAATTAAGTTATATAACATTTTATCTGGAAAAAAGATGCTTGGAGTCTATTTCCTCATAGTTACTAGAGTTTTTTCATGTCTGACAAAGCACTAGGGAATCCCAAAGAGAAAGCATAAGCAGGGATCCCCTGGTGGTCCAGTGGTTAAGGAACACAGGTTCATTCCCTGGTCTGGGAAGATCCCACATGCCATGGGGCAACTAAGCCCATGGACCACACTACTGAGCATGCGCTCTAGAGCCCAGAAGCCACAACTACTGAGCCCACACACTGCAAATACTGAAGTCCACATGCCATAGAGCCTGTGCTCCACAACACGAGAAGCCGTTGTAATGAAAAGTGCACACACCACAGCTAGAGCATAGCCCTCTCTCTCCCCGACTAGAAACAATAAAAAAATGTTAAAAGGAATTGTAGGCAAAGGAATGTCTGCCAAATATCACACACTTTGGCCACGTAATTAAAATTCAAGCTTATTGGCAGGAAAGCATTAAAATGAATCTGTAATATTTCAGAGCTACAAATTCATGTTCATTGACCTATGTGTATGATGGGACATGCACATTCAGCATTAAAAGTTGTACAGTTTTTGATTAACAAACATTCTCATGCATTGATACGTCAGAACCCTGAAAACTTGTTTTGTATTATTCATCCTTAAAGATAATGGAAAGTGGTGACTTCACTAAAATGGAGAAAGTGAAGAAATCTATTTAGGGTTGGGGATTTTGAAGCACATCTAATTTTAGATGTGATGAATTTGGAGTCGCACCGCATACAGAAAAATAGCTTATAACAAGTGGTCAAGCACCAAGTTGAAATCCTAGCTCCATAACGTACTAATTTATGTGAACTTGGGGAAGTTATGAATCTACTCTCAACTTATTATTTCATCTCTATAATAAGGATAATGAAAATCCCTACCTCATAGACGCATTGAGAGAATCCAATGAGTCAGCACATGGAGAATAGTCAGAACAGTGCAAGGCAGTACTCAATAAATAATCTTACTGTTACTGGTGTTGCCTTTCCTGTTTTTACCTCTGCTGTTTCAGTTGTTGCTGTTATATTTAGGGGGATATTCCAGCAGATATTTATAAAAGCAGAAACAGATTGGGAAAGAGATTTGGACCTGGAAATAAAGGTTTGATATGGCTCTGATGAGCTTTAGGAGTTTTGATTTAGTAGGAAGAAGCTTCAGATGAAATATTCCTAAATCAGGGGTTAAGGAGAGACTGGGTGGTAAGGGTAGAAAGTCAACTTGTAAAGAGAAGTTAGTTGTAAAAGGAAGGAAAGAAATAAGGAGGAATCTACAAAGGGCAGTAGGGTCAAGTAAAGATGATTTTCATGAAAAGGGAAATCTGTGGGAGAAGCCATGACCTGTGAGTCACTATTTCAGCAAGTTCCAACTGATCTTTTAGCTCAGGTAACAGATTTTCTCTCTCCTTCCCTTTTTTTAGCTGATACAATCTGTCTTAATGACTCAGCAGTTTTCCAGCTTCAAGATTTTCTTAATTCTTCCTCTCAATTTTGTGTTCCACTATCTCCTTTACTTGTTTTGTTAATGGGCTTCTCTAGTCCTCAAATAGTATGAGGAGGGGCTGTGTAATTTTCACAGAGGGCACAATTGTCCTCAAAGAGAGAACAAACAAAGGTTCTAATTTCCTCTGCATCTGGACTCAGCATGCTCTTTTTGATGACCTACTCTCAGAAGTTAATTTTCCACTGTGGCCTCTAATTTTGTGCATAAGATTCTTCTCAAGGTTACAATCTGGTTGCAGGTGCAAAGAAAAAAATTGCACATGAGGGAAAATATTCTAAATGGAAACTATGGCTCATCAAGCTGTCTCTGACCTTTCTTATTTACTTAACCACCGATTCTCTTCACAACATAAATAAATAATACAACATCATGGTAGCTACAGTCATGACAAGGGCAAGACTGCCTGATGGTTTCAGGGTGGCTTTCATCAGATCGATATATTAATACTTTAGTGGAATTTTTCTTGGTCCATCCTCAACTCTAGGTTATAAAACTATGATTCACCAAAATCTAAATAACAGAAGAATAAATTACAAATGAAAATTTGACTGTATACTATCATAACAGGATATACATTTATTACCAGTGACATTCATATCTTGACATCCAGGTACCTTGTATATTAAATTTGTAAATCCTGGTGAATACAGATCAAGAAAAATTGTAAGTTTTTTTTTTCATTTGGAGGGAGACAATCAATCTCTCTCCTCTAAAACAGAATCATTTGTTGTTATTGTTCAGTTGCTCAGCTGTATCTGGCACTTTGTGACTACAAGGACTGTAGCCCACCAGGTTCCTCTGTCCACAGGATTTCCCAAGCAAGAACACTGGAATGGGTTGCCATTTTCTTTTCCAGGGGATCTTCCCTACCCAGGGATCAAATCCACATCTCCTGCATTGGCAGGTGGGTTCTTTACCACTGAGCCACCGGGGAAGCCATGCTTGTACTAAATTGGAGTACCTGCATAGACTGACTTGTTTACATTGCACAACTCTGAGGGATGCCATTTACATTGTAATCTCCGTGAATCATACCCTATGGAGTTTTGCAGGATCCAATTTGAGAGGCTTTAAACAGTAAATCTGAAAGCCCTATGTCTCTCCTTTCTATGTGTGGGGTTGGCTAATTCCTGATAATATGTGTCTTTATATTCAAATAATTACAACAAGCATTTCACATTAAAATATTGTTTCACCCCAATGTATGGCAAAACCAACACAATATTGTAACGTAGAAACTCTTTACTGAATTTGTTACAATAAAAATAAATAAATAAATAAATAATAAAATATTGTTCCTAATTTACATTTCCATTCATTACAATTAAATGCAATGTCTTAATAATATAAAACAGTGGTTCCCAAAAGATATTATATAAGAGGAAAGAAAACTAGTCCTTGTTTAAAATGTAGATCTCATGTACCCGTACCCAGGGACTCTGTTTCAATGGGTCTGGGGTGGAACCTAGGAATCTGTATTTTTAAAAGCATTCCTGATGGTCCTGAAGCAAGCTCTCCTTGAGAAACAACTCCTAAAAGGCAGATTAACCTCATCAGTTACCCTTTTCCAAAGAACCCTCTAAGATGTGGTACCACTGGGCAGGTTTTCTTTACATAACTAATTTCAACTATAGTGTAGAGATTTTTGTCCACTTTCCTAGACATGAAAATCTGCCTGATCATGAGGTCTATCTCCAGAGTCTGAGACCCTTTGTCCATGAACTACAGCAATACTTAGGACAACACTTCAAAGTAAAATGTACTTTTTTAAAGAGAGAAGTTAGAAATTCAGTGTGAATCTTTTCACTCCTTGCTTGAGTATTTTATTTAGGCTAATTCTATTCTGGTGACTTCCAAATGTTCACAGCATGGCTGATTTCCAGTCGGTACTCTCCTTAGACTAAAATATCTTATTTTTTATAATCTTCCCTGCATGATTGCGTCTAGTGGATAGGTTAAATCTGGCTTTCTTGTCTGCTTACATCCTTAACCTCTCCCAGAGAGGTTACTGTTTAGATTCTCAATAATGTCCATAACACTTTCTCTGTTACTATCACTTCAAATTTAATTAACATGCCATTTAAATTCTTTTCAAAACCATTAATGAAGACATTCACCAAACACATACATAACACCATCCCTCTGCAACTGGAATTATTGTCACCTACCAAACAAGGCCCATGTTTCAATTGTTTCAGTTCCATTTCAAGGCTTCTATAAATGCAGGACCATTCACTGGCAACAGATATTTACAGAAAAGAGATTTATTCAAGCCAAAACTCCATAAAGGTGGGGAACACCCAACCAATAATCAAAAATGCAAAACTTTAATAAAAAAAAACCTAGCACAATGGCAAATAATTAAATTTAGAAGTGGTTTTGGAGGGATGTGGTATAGTGATACAGCTTGCTCTCTTTCACTGGGCCCTATAATTCCCATAATTAGTAATATTTGAATATAGAGGTTAAATCTTCTCCAGACACAGAAAAAACTTTTGCTCTATGCCTTATGAATTTGACCCCTAGTCAGTGAAGTCAATATCTGATCATTTTTGTTAGAGTCTCAGATCTCATACTCCAATTTAACTAGTCATCTTTTCCCCCTGGAATTAAGATTTATAATAACTTGAGTCTGTGTTATTTCTACATCTCAACATCTTCACCAAGACTGGAACTCTGACTTCCTTAATAGACTCCTAGGAGCAACAGTTCAACATTTGAAATCAAGCCAAAATGCAAAGGCACCAGTGAATGTCAGCTGATCAGCAGGCTATTTACCATCTTTCAGTGTCTCAGATCACAAACTTCTGTTGTGCAGAAGTCCACAGTACTTACAAGGAGAATTAATTTCAGAAGAACACAATGGGATATGTAACAGAAATAACTGAGGCTGGTAGAGTCAGGGAAGGTTTGACAGACAGAATGACATTTAACCTAACCTCTGAATTAATTTAGGGATAAATGGGGAGAGAGAGAGAAATACAGGATAATTAAAATCTACCTAATTTCTACCTTCCATGTCTAATAGGCATATCCTAGTTTAAATTATTCAAAAACAATACTTTTTATTCATCACCTCCTCCTACCACCACTACTACCAAAACTGTACATCCTCCAAGTCTACAATCTTTAATATCCCCTGATTTAGGAGTTCATCTTTTCAATATTTATTTTAAGGATTTGTTTAAAACTTAATTTTGGGAAAACCTTATATTGTCATACATGTTGCATATATTTTCCCCACTTTTGTGTCTTACAGACAACTTTAATTATGGTAATTTTTACTACACCAAGCTTTTAACTTTATATATGTCATATGTACCATTTTTGCTTTATGATATCTATTTTCCCCACCATACTTGGAAATGTCTTCCATAAAACATGATCATATATTTATTCCTGTTTATTTTTTATACATGTAGATATTTGATCCATTTGAAATTTGTTTTTATGCAAGAAGTGAGAGAGAGATACAGAAACTACCATTTATTGAGGGCTTACTGTGTGCCAGGCATACTCATTATTTCATTATGATGTAAGTATTACTCTACCATTAAAAAGATGATAAAACTAATGTTCAGAGAGGTTAAGTAACTTGCAAAAAGTCACACAGCTGGATAACAGCAGAGCAGGGGTTTGAACTCAGCATTGTTGTTCAGTCACTAAGTTGTGTTCTATGCTTTGTGACCCCATTAATTGCAGCAAGCCAGGCTTTTCTGTCCTTCACAATCTCCTGCAGTTTGCTCAAATTCATGTCCATTGGGTTGGTAATATTATTTAACCATCTTATCCTCTGCTTCACCCTTCTCATTTTGCCTTCAAACTTTCCCAGCATCAGGATCTTTTTTCCAGTGAGTTGGCTCTTCACATCAGGTGGCCAAAGATTGGAGCTTCAGCTTCAGCATCAATCCTTCCAATGAATATTCTGGGATGATTTCCTTTAGGATTGACTGGTTTGATCTCCTTGCTGTCGAAAGGACTCTCAAGAGTGTTCTCCAGAACCACAATTTGAAAGCTCCAATTCTTCAGCACTCAGTCTTCTTATGGTCCAAGTCTCACATCCATACATGACTACTGGAAAAACCATAGCTTTCACTACAGAGACATTTGTCACTAAAAGAATGCCTCTGTTTTTAAATATGCTGTCTAGGTTTGTCATAGATTTCCTTCCAAGGAGTAAGTGTCTTAATTTCATGGCTGCAGTCACTGTCCAGAGTAGTTTTGGAGCCCAAGAAAATAAAATTAGTCACTGCTTCCACTTATCCCCCTTCTATTTGTCATGAAGTGATGGGACTGGATACCATGATCTTCGTTTTTTGAATGTTGAGCGTTAAGCCAGCTTTTTCACCCATCTCTTTCACCTTCATCAAGAGGCTCTTTAGTTTCTCTTCACTTTCTTCCATTAGAGTAGTGTCATCTGCATATCTGAGGTTGTTGATATTTCTCCCAGCAATCTTGATTCTGGCTTATGATTCATCCAACCTTGCATTTCACATGAGGTACTCTACAGATAAGTTAAATAAGCAGAATGACAACAGATAGCCTTGTTATACTCCTTTACCAATTTTGAACCAGTCTGTTGTTTCATGCCCAGTTCTAACTGTTGCTTCTTGACCTGCATACAGGCTTCTCAGGACACAGATAAGGTGGTTTGGTATTCCCATCTTTAAAAATTTTTCAGTTTGTTGTGATTCATACCAAAAGCTTCATCATTCTTATAAACTGTAGAGCTGTGATGGTAAATTTCATTGAATACTGAATTTTTTCTGTCTGAAATCTCTGATCTGTTCTATTTCTAGGCCACACTGTATTCATTTCTATTTAGCTTTATAAAAGGTTTTAAAATCTGATGAGGCAATGCTCTTAACTGCTTCCTCTTCTCAGCAGTCAGCTGGCTATTGTAATATGTTTACTCTTCCAGGTAAACATTAAATCATTTTCCAAGGTCCAAAAATCCTAGACTGGAAGGTTTATCAATATTGCATTGAGTTATTCATTATTTAAGGGGGAATTAATGTAGCTCAGATGGCAAAGAATCTGCCTATAATGCAGGAGACATGGGTTTGATTCCTGGGTTGGGAAGATCCCCCAGAGAAAGGAATGGAAACCCACTCCAGTATTCTTGCCTGTAAAATCCCAGGGACAGATGAGCCTGCCCAGCTACAGTTCAAAGGGTCACACAGAGTTGAACATGACTGATTGACTAACACTTTCACTTTCAATATATTTATAATCTGATAAAAAAGACACATGTCCCCATTTATCCAAGTCTTTTATATGTCCCTTGGCTAGATTTTTCAGTTTATTCTTAGTGGTCCTATTAATATGCTCCATGTTTTTGATGCTACTGTGAATGGGATTTGACGATGCATGTGTACATATAGAACTCTTTCATCCTCTTAGATTTTACTTGCATATAATCTATATATATAATTGTAATTAAAATTATAGTAATTTATAATCTGATTTTATTCAATAGTTTCACAAGTATTTGTCTAACCTACCATGTTTAATTTTAAAAGTATTTAACAAAGTATTTCAGAGATACAAAATCATATATTAAAACATATAAATATATGTGATATATATATATATATATATATATATATATATATATCACATATAAAGGATGTGGGCAAATATAACATGTAAGCAAATACTTACAATACCAAAATCTTACCAATTTTGTCTGCTGAAATTGCTAGCTTAGTATTAGTCACTTTGGGTTGCCATAACAAGTACTATAGGTTGGGTGGCCTAAATAACATTTATTTTTCAAAATTCTGGATATGGGTAAGTCCAAAATCAAAGTGCTAATGAGGTAGATTTCATTCTAAGACCTCTTCTCTTGGCCACTATGTCACTGTGTTCACATGACTACATGTGCCCAAAGAGAACATGAGAGCTCTATGTTTTCTCTTCTTGATAAGGAAAACAATCCTGTCATATTAGGGTCTCAACTTTATGACCTCATCTAAACTCAATGACATCTTTAAAGCCCTAAATCCAAATAAAGTTACATTGGGGGTTAAGTTTTCAATATATGGGTTTTTAAAGGACTCAGTTCACTCCAAAGTCAACTATTATACTGAATACTCATATTACTATGATTAAAATTTAACTAGATCCTCCTGGTTTTTCTAGACATATAATCATGAGAAAGTAATGGTAATTTTGCCATTTTATATTATATAGTTATAATTTAGTGGTTGAGACAACACTGGTGATTTCTGGGATCACTGTCTTAAACCTGATAACAAAAGTAATGGCCGTAGTGTTTGACCATGAAATATGATTCTGACTGGTATTTTAGTGAGGCATCTTTTTATTCATATTTTATTTGTTAAATTTTTTTACCAATAATAGATGTTGAATTTTGTCATTTTTGACATCTGTCAACATTACCATATGCTTTATTTTACTATTTTGAAACTATTATTACTACTGTAAATATCATCAAATTTGAACTATCTCAAATCCCTGAAATAAAATTTACTTTTTAATGTTCTCTTATTCTTTCATTACATTCTGTGAATCTATTTATTAATATTGTACTTCAGATGTTCACATCTGCATTCAAAAGTGAAAATTGTCACTGTTTCTCTTTTTGAACTGTCAGTTTTTTTTATTAAGCTAATCATGCCCCATAAAATAAACTTCCCTTCTTTCTCTACTGTCTGATACAATATAAATAAATCAATCCCCAGGATTGATGCTGGGGACTGGTGCAGCGAGATTTCCCGGGGGGGAGGGAGGAGGGAGGGGGGACCCGGAGGGGAAGCATA
>ML664659.1:399105-410392 GCA_007570785.1 Antilocapra americana | reverse complement strand
CGCAGCGAGATTTCCCGGGGGGGAGGGAGGAGGGAGGGGGGACCCGGAGGGGAAGCATATGTAAACCCATGGTGATATCATAACAATGTATGGCTAAAACAATAATTAAAAAAATAAATAAAAAAAAATAAAATCAGATTTAATTTCTAATTGAATGTCTAACAATTTTCCAGTGAAACTCTCTGATCTCAATATTTTTAATGACTTTCTCATTTCCTTTCATGGAAAAGGTTTTCCTTAAGTTTGTTTTTCTTACTGAGTCAACTTTAGAAATTAACATGTGCATATAAAACCATTCATTTCATCCATATCTTAAAATTTATTAGCAAAATTATACATAATATACAATTTTTAGCTTTTTTCCTATGGCTATCTCCTCTTTTTATTCTTAATGTTATATATTTATTTTACCCTTACTTGTTTATTGTCAAGACCATTGCTTTGTGGTTCATCTCCAAGCAAGAGCATTCCAGGTCTGCCCATCCCATGCAACAGGTTAGCAGTAAATCTGGAGCAGAAAGGTCGCAGGAGGACCCTGCCACAGAAGCAGCCCAGATTTCAGGCAGCAAGCAAGGCAACCACCTCAATTCCTGTAGCCACAATGTTTGGACTCCTAGTCCCAACTTAACTCACACCAGAGCCTTGCACTAAATCTGAAACAAACACAACAGAGAAAGGAATGCAACATCAGGCTGCCTCTGAGAGAAACTTCAGACACCTACATAGATAAGTTTTCCATGATCACATGGGTGGGCCTCAACTTACTTCAGCAATCACCTCCTTTGGGGAAGGGTATATATGCTCAAGGGCAATGGAGTCTCATCACACTTGACCCCCAGGGCTTCGACTACAAAACTGAGGAGCAGACTCAGTCCCTGACAGGGTGCCATGGAAGAGAGAGAAAGCCCTGCCTGACATCCACCACAGGCTCTATATATTGCAAAAACACTCTCAATCAACAGCCAGCATATCCTGAGGAATGCAAAAAATGAAAGAACTCAGCAACACCAAACCTACTTTAAAATAAATATTCAAGGGTCTTCTTCAAAGAGAAAAAAAATAATCCATAGGAAATGAAAAATCACAATAGGAAAGGCAAATACAAAAATAAAAAAATGAAGATCACATAAATAAGCTAATACATAGATTAAAAATCAAAAAAGTTCTGCAAAAGTGAGTATAGCTCCAATTAACAGTAAAGAATAAACATGAAGATGTAAAATAAAACACAAAAATCACAAAATGTAACTGATGGTAATATAAAAATGTCAGTCTTTTAGAATGTTTGAATTTGAATGACTATCAGTTAAAAGCAAGGAGAAACAGTTATGGGTCAACTTACTAGAACTCCATGGTAATGAAAAAAATATATACAATACATATACAAAAAAAACAAAAACAAAAAGAAAGGAACTCAAGCAGACTACAAAAGAAAATCATCAAACCACAAAAAAAAGAAAAAAAGAACTTAAACATCAGGAAAACAAGGATTAAAAGGTGATAAGTACATACCTATCAATAATTAGTTTAATTGGCAAAAGACTAAATACTCTGATCAAAAGACAGATAGGCAGATAGGATTTAGAAAAAATAACTTACAATTTCTGACTGCAAGAGACTCACTTTAGGATGAAACACACAGAAAATGAAAGAGGATAGAAAAAGATTTTTTATGCAGATAACAAGAAAACTGGTAGCAAGATGCATATCAGACAAAACAGATTTTTCAGAAGGCCATATAGGAAAATAAACAAAGGGAATATATAATGACAAAGACAGCACTACAAGAAGGGAATATTATACTTACTAACATATATATAACCAATACAGGAGCACGGAAATATATAAAACAAACACTGACAGTACATCCAAAAAATAGAAAAGAATACACATTCTTTTAAAGCACACAAAGACCATTTTCTAGACCAAGTCACATTCTAGGTCACAAAATAAGCTTCAACCAAATTAAGGGGATAGAAATCATTTGTAGCATCTTTTCTGATCACTGCAATATGAAACTAGAAATCAAGCACAGAAACAAAAACAGGAAAAGAACACATGAAGACTAAATAACATGCAACTAAAAAAATTAAGTCAATGATAAAATCAAAGAATAAATGCAAAAATATTTTGAGACAAATGAAAATGATAATACCATTTTACACATCTACGAAATGCAGCAAAAGCAGTTTTAAGAAGAAACTTCATAGTGATACAATCCTTCTTCAAGAAATAAGGAAAATCTCAAACAATATATTATCTAAAAGAATGAGGAGGGAAAAAAAAGTCAGCAAAATGAAGGAAATAATCAAAACTAGAGTGGGACTAGAGGGCTTCTCTTGTAGCAAAGTTGGTAAAGAATCTACCTGCAATGTAGGAGACCTGGGTTCGATTCCTGGGTTGAGAAGATTCCCTGGAAAAGGAAATAGCAACCCACCCCAGTATTCTTGCCTGGAGAATCCCATGGACAGAGGAGTCTGGTAGGCTCCATGGGGTCGCCAAGAGATAGACATGACTTAGTGACTAAACCACCACCAGAGTAGGAATAGAAATCAAAACACAATAGCAAAGGCCAATAATAAAGAAGAGCAGTATTTCCTTAAAAGTTAAAATCAACAAACCTTTAACCAGGCTCACCATAAAGAGAGATGACCCAAATCAACAAAATAAATGAAAGAGGAGAAACAGCAATTGATACCACAGAAATACACACACACACACACACACACACACACACACACACACACACACACAGAAGAAGAAACAGAAAATTTCAACAGACCAATTACCAGAAGTGAAATAGAATCTGTAATTGAAAATCCCTCTGTAAACAAAACTCCAGGACTGGATGGAATCACTGGGGAATTCTACCAAATATAAAAAGAATTTATCCTTCTCTAACTATTACAAAAGACTTAAGAGGAGGGAACACACCCATATTAATTCTTTGAATCTACCATTACCCTGATCCAAACCAGACAGTCACTACAAAAGAAAAGGAAAATTACAGGCCAATAACTTTGATGAATATAGATGTAAAATTCCCAACAAAATATTAACAAACTGAATCTAACATTACATAAAAATATACTACAGGATCGAGTTGGACTCATCACAGGGTCACAAGCATGGTTCAACATATGCAAATCAATGTGATACACCATATTAACAAAATGAAAGACAAAACATGATCATCTACTAGACACAGAAAAACATTTGACAAAATTCAAGATGCATTCATGAAAAAAATTCTCACCAAAGTGGGTATAGAGGGAACATATTTCAACATAATAAAAGGCATCCACCAGAAACCTAGTTAACGTGATAGTCAATGGTGAAAACCTGAAAGCCTTCATGCTAAATGCAATAGCAGACAAGGATGCACACTCTCACCACTTCTATTCAACACAGTATTGGAAATCCTAGCCATAGCAATCAGACAAGGAAAATAAATGAAAAGTAACCAAATTGGAAGGAGAAAGGTAAAACTATCACTATTTACAGATGACATATTATTCTAGATAGGGAACCAAAAGACCTCCCTGGTGGCTCAGTGGTAAAGGATCCATCTGCAATAAAGGAGACGTGGGTTTGATTCTTGGGTCAAGAAGATCCCCTGGAGAAGGAAATGGCAACCCACTCCAGTATTCTTACCAGGGAAATCTCAAGGACAGAGGAGCCTGGTGGGCTACAGTCCATGGGTTCACAAAATCAGACATGACTTAGCAACTAAACCACAACTATCACAAAGAACACAATGTGCTTAGTCACCCAGTTGTGTCCAACTCTTTGTGACCCCATGAACTGTAGCCCGACAGGTCCCTCTGTTCACTGGGATTTGCCAGGCAAGAACACTGGAGTGGTTTGCCATGCCCTCCTCCAGGGGTCTTCCCAACCGAGGGATTAAGCCCAGGTCTCCCGCAATGCAGGCAGATTCTTTACCATCTGAGATACCAGGGAAGTCCCAGAATACTGGAATGGGTAGCCTATCCATTTTCCAGGGGGAACTTCCCAACCCAGGAATCAAACCAGGGTCTCCTGCATTGCAATGGATTATTTACCTCTGAGCTAACAGGGAAAGCCTCCACAAAAGAACTACTAGAACTAATGAATGAATTCAGCAAAATAGCAGAATACTGGATTAATATACAGAAACTGGCTGAATTTCCTATCAATGCATTTCTAACAATGACATATCAGAAAGAGAAAATTTTGAAAATCATATTTAAAATCCCACCCTAAAAATAAAATACATAGGAATAAACTTAACGAGGTGAAAGACCTACACACTGATAAAGTATAAGACACTGATAAAGGAAGCTGAAGATTATTCAAATAAACAAAAAGACATCTAAGACATCCCACGGTCTTGGATTGGAAAAATTAATCCTGTCAAAATACAACCAAAAGCAATTTGTAGATATCATGTAATTCCTATCAAAAAACCCAAGATATTTTTCAATAAACTAGAACAAATAATTATAAAATTTATATGGAATCACAAAAGCCCGAGAATTGCCAAAGCAATCTCAAGGATCAAGAACAAAGCTAGAGGCACAACCCTTCCAGACTTCAGATAATACTACAAAACTTCAGCAATCAAAACAGTATGGATCTGGCAAAACAAACCAAACAACAACAACAACAACAAAACAGACATATAAATAAATGGAACAGAATAGAGAGCCCAGAAATAAAGCTACACAACTATGGTCAATTATTCTTTGACAAAGGCTGCAAGAATATACAATGGAGAAAAGACAATCTCTTCAGTGAGTGGTGCTGGGAAAGGTGGACAGCCACATGTAAATCAGTGAAGTCAGAATACTCCTTTATACCATACATAAAAATAAACTCAAAATGGTATAAAGTACAATGATAAGATATAAAATCATGAAACACATAGAGGATTACATAAGCTAAACATTATCTGACATAAATCATAGCAATATGTTTTTAGGTCAACAAGCAAAGGCAAAATAAATAAAACTAAAAATAAACAAATGGCACCTAATCAAACTGAAGAGCTTTTGTACACCAAGGATACCATCATCAAAAAGATAATCTAAAGAACTGAAGAAAATACTTCTAAAAGATGTAACCTACAAAGGTTTAATTTCCAAAATATATAAACAGCTCATACAATATTGAAAAAAAAACACTTAAAACATGGGAAGAAGACCTAAGTAGACATTTCTTCAAAGACAATATGCAGATGTCCAATAGGCACATTAAATGATGCTCAATGTTGCTTATAATCAGATAAAAACAAATTAAAACTATAATAGAATGAGGTATCATGTCACACTTGTCAGAATCAGTCAGTTCAGTCACTGAATCATGCCCAACTCTTTTCGAACCCATGGACTTCAGCACGCCAGGTTTCACTGTCCATCATCAACTCCCTACTCAAACTCATGTCCATCGCCTCAGTGATGCCATCCAACTGTCTCATCCTCTGTCGTCCCCTTCTCCTCCTGCCTTCAATCCTTCCCACATAAGGGTCTTTTCCAATGAGTTGGTTCTTTGCATCAGATGGCCAAAGTACTGTAGTTTCAGCTTCAGCATCAGTCCTTCCAATGAATACTCAGGACTGATTTCCTTTAGGACTGACAGGTTGGATCTCCTTCCAGTCCAAGGGACTCTCAAGAGTCTTCTCCAACACCGCAGTTGAAAAGCATCAATTCTTCAGTGTTCAGCTTTCTTTATAGTCCAACTCTCATATCTATACATGACTACTGGAAAAATCATAGCTTTGAGTAGATGGAATTTTGTTGGTAAAGTAATGTCTCTGCTTTTTAATATTCTGTCTAGGTTGGTCATTGCTTTTCTTCCAAGGAGCAACCGTCTTTTAATTTCATGGCTGAAGTCACCATCTGCAGTGATTTTGGAGCCTAAAAAAATGAAGTCTGCCACTGCTTTCACTGTTTCCCAATCTATTTATCATGAAGTGATGGGACCAGATGCCATGATCTTAGTTTTCTGAATGTTGAGTTTTAAGCCAACTTTTTCACTCTCCTCTTTCACTTTCATCAAGAGGCTCTTTAGTTCTTCTTTGCTTTCTGCTGTAGGGATGGTGTCATACGCATATCTGAGGTTATTGATATGTCACCCAGCAATCTTGATTCCAGCTTCTGCTTCATCCAGCCCAGCATTTCTCATGATATACGCTACATCTAAGTTAAATAAGCAGGGTGACAATATACAGGCTAGACATACTCCTTTCCCAATTTGGAAGCAGTCTTCGTTCCATGTCCAGTTAAAGCTGTTGCTTCTTCACCTGCATACAAATTTTTCAGGAGGCAGGTCAGATGGCCTAGTATTCCCATCTCTTTCAGAATTTTCCACAGTTTGTGATACATACAGTCAAAAGCTTCGGCATAGTCAATAAAGCATAAATAGATGTTTTTCTGGAGTTTTCTTGCTTTCTCGACGATCCAGAGATGCTGGCTATTTGATCTCTGGTTCCTCGGCATTTTGTAAATGCAGTTTGAACATTTGCAAGGTCATGGTTCATGTACCGTTGAAGCCTGCCTTGGAGAATTTTGAGGATTACTTTATTAACCTATGAGATGGGTGCAATTGGGTGGTAGTTTGAGCATTCTTTGCCATTGCCTTTCTTTGGGATAGGAGTGAAAACTGACTTTTTCCAGTCCTGTGGCCACTGCTGAGTTTTCCAAATGTGCTGGCATATTGAGTGCAGCACTTTCAAGAATCATCTTACAGGATTTAAAATAGCTCAACTGGAATTCCATCACCTCCACTAGCTTTGTTCATAGTGATGCTTCCTAAGGCCCACTTGATGTTTCATTCCAGGATGTCTGATTCTAGGTGAGTGATCACACCATCGTGGTTATCTGGATCATGAAGATCTTTTTTGTATAGTTCTTCTGTGTATTCTTGCCACCTCATCTTAATATCTTCTGCTTCTGTTAGGTCCATACAATTTCTGTCCTTTATTTGCCCATCTTTGGCTGAAATGTTCTCTTGGTGTTTCTAATTTTCTTGAAGACATCTCTAGCCTTTCCCATTCTATCTTTTTCCTCTATTTCTTTGCATTGATCGCTGAGGAAGACTTTCTTATCTCCTTGCTATTCTTTGGAACTCTACATTCAAATGGGTATACTTTCCTTTTCTCCTTTGCCTTTAGCTTCTCTTCTTTTCTCAGCTATTTATAAGGCCTCCTCAGACAACCATTTTTCCTTTTTTACATTTCTTTTTCTTGGGGATGATCTTGATCCCTGTCTCCTGTGCAATGTCATGAACCTCTGTCCATAGTTCTTCAGGCACTCTGTCTATCAGATATAATCCTTTGAATCTATTTGTCACTTCCACTGCATAAGCATAAGGGAATTGATTTAGGTCATACCTGAATGATCTAGTGGTTTTCCCTACTTTCTTCAATTTAAGTCTGAATTTCCAATAATGAATGACCATCATCAAATGCCCACAGCAATAAATGCTGAAAGGGGTGTGGAGAAAAGGGAACTCTCCTTCATTGCTGGTGGCAATGCACATTGGTGCAGCCACTGTGAGAAAGGGCGTCTCAAGTGGCTCAGTGATAAAGAATCTGCGTGTAATGCAGAAGATGTGGGTTCTATCCTTGGGTCAGGAAGAACCCACTACAGTATTCTTGCTTGGGAAATTCCAGGGACTGAGGAGCCTAGTGGGCTATAGTCCATGCAGGTGCAAAGAGTCAGACATGGCTTAGCAGCTAAACAACAATAATGGAAAACACTACAGAGGTTCCTTTAAAAATCAAAAATAAAGCTACCATAATCCCACTTTTGGGTATACATATCTGGAATATACAGGAACTCTAATTTGAAAAGATACATACACCATAGTGTTCATAGCAGCAATATTTACAATAGCCAAGACATGGAAACATGTCAAGTACCCAACAACAGACTGTTGAGTTAAGAAGAGATGATATGCTTATACAATGGAAAATTACTCAGCCATAAAAAGAATGAAATACTGACTTTCACAGCAACTTGGGTAGACCTAGAGAATATTATACTTAGTAAGTCAGATAGAGAAACAAATACTATATTATATCACTTATAAGTTGACCTTGAAATAGTATAAATATATATATATATATATATATATATAAGAATACACACATACACACACACACACACATATATATATACATGAAACAGACTAACAGATACAGAAATCAAATGCGTGCTTACGAAAGTGGAGAGGGAGGGAAAGACAAACTGGAGTACAGAATTAACAGATACAAACTATGGTACATAAAAACCACTAGAAACAAGGTTTTACTGTATAGCATCAGAAATAATATGTACTATCTTATAATAATCAATAAAGGAATATAATTTGAAAAATTACTTTGCTGTACGTATGAAACTAATACTGTAAGTTAAATATACTTGAATTTATACAAATGCTATCACTTTATCTTTTATATTGTTATCAAATTATTTTTAAATTTTATATCTAATGTTTATCTTTCTGCTTTCAAATTCATTTCTTCACTTTTATTTTTCTTAACATTGTCCTTCTTTGTGGTTTAGATTTACTTTTTTATTGTCCTTCAGCTTTCTTGAGTTACAATATTAATGCATTTTTAAGCCCCTGAGATGTTTGGATATTTTAACTTGCTTTTCACTACAGCTTTTGCTTATCCCAAATGTTTTAGCATGTAACATTTTCATTCCCCATGAACCTCCCTCCACCAGTATTCTTAAGTATTTTTACTTTATAGCTTTTCTCTTTGAATAACTTTAAGGAAAGAATTTTGTATATGATTATCAACATTTTCAAGCATTTGGGAGTTCTCCACCTTCATTTAAATTTATTTCTAGTTTTATTGCTTTGTGGTGCAGAACCTGATTTATGATGTTTATACTCTGGAGAATTCACTGAGGTTTGCTTTTTGATCTATTCCTTTTTATTTAAATAATGGGGTGCCATATCAGTTTTCTATTCCTGTGTAACAAATTATCACAAATTCTGTAGCTTCAAACACCCATTTATTATCTCACATTTTCTGTACATCAGAAACTAAGCACAGTGTGGCTCAGTTGGTTCTTCAGTTTAGGGTCTCACATGGCCAAAATCACGAAGTTAGTCACACTGGGCTCTTACTATGGAGGCTCCTGGAAGAATCTGCTTCTAGGCTTACTTAGATTGTTGGCAGAGTTTCAGTTCCTATTTCCTTACAAACTAAACCATCAGTCTTGTTACATGGCCCTCTCCATCTCTAAACCAACAAATGATGCTCTCAAGTCCTTCTCCTACTTCAAGTCTTTCTAGGTTCTGTTTCATCTTCCTAGCTTGTCTACAACATATCTGTGAATCCAGCCAGAGAATACTCACTGCTTTTAAGGGTTCATGTGAATAGGTTAGGCCACATGGCTACTCCAGGACAATCATCCTATCTTAAGATCTGTCTCTTAAGTTTCTTCTGCAGTCATTTTTACTATGTAATATATAACGCAATAGTCACGGGTTCCAAGAATTAGAGTATACTTATCTTTGGAAATCATTCTGCCCACCTCAGGTAGTTATATTAAAAAAAGAACTTCCAGATTTGTAGAATAGAAAAATGAATACATTATATCAAACTTATTATCAGGACATATATATTCTTACTTATTATTTACTTCCTTTCTCATGGGCTGATATTTATTGGCATAAGTGTTTCTCTTTCTACTTTGCTTCATAATTCCAGCAGCTTATTATAGTAGTCATCTCTGAGTCTTTGAAATATTTCAGACACCACTCTAAGTGCTTAATATGTAATGCGCCGTCAAATCTTTACAATGCCTGTTTTACAGATGAACATGTGTTGAACAGAGGTTGAACAATTTGTTTAAGGTCAGACAGCTAATTGATAATAGAACCAGGATTTAAATCCAGAATGTCTAGTTTCAGAGACCATGCTCTTAACTACTATATGAATCTGCTTTTTTTTTACATATTTCACAATACAGTACCTTTTGATTAAATTTGCATGAAGATGTTAACCATCGTTGTGGAACACATCTTTCTCCATTTCAAAGTGACTATTTTCTCCAAGCATAATGTTTGAAATTTGGCTTGAAGAAAAAGTACAACCATTGCTTTTGCATTTTGGATTGCAACTTAATCCATTCATATAATTAAAATTAGTTATGACTGTAAGTTCTGTATTGGGAGGATTAAATAAATAAACTGAAATAGATCTTGACCTTGAAAACTGACAAGATGATGAGTAAAATCATACAGATACTTACGCTATTATAAGGTGGAACATAATATGCATAATGAAGAAATGTCAAGGCAATTAGAGAAAGGAAAGAACACTTTAGCTTTGGAAACCATGGATGACTCCATGGAGGAGGCAGCATTTTAAGCAGACCTTGATAAATAGGATTTAGATATACTATGAGAGGAAATAAGGGCATTCCAAGTGGAGATAACAAATGAATATAGACATAGAAGTACAGAGAATTTATTTTTAAAATGTGATTAGCTCAGTTTTGCTAAGAAATAGATTTTGTGAAGAAGATACTCAGAAGCCAAAAAGAAACCTAGATTCAAACCTAATTGAGGTGAGTCATAGATACACGTGAAGCTTCCCAGGTGGCACGGTGGTAAAGAATTCACCTGCCAATGCTGGAGATGTAAGAAACATAGGTTTAATCCCTGGGTCAGAAAGATCCCCTGGAGTAGGAAACGGCAACCCAATCCAGTATTCTTGCCTGGGAAACTTGATGGACAAAGGAGCCTGGGGGACAATACTCCATGGAGTCACAGAGAATTGGACTTGACTGAGCAACTGAATGTACACAAAAACACACAGTAATACAAGTATCAGGAGTATTGATAGGCTTCACACTACAGGCCACTAAGAGAGACTGTTGATATCTATGCAGTTATAGCATGATCAGATAATGAAGACTGGCAGCATACTATAAGAAACAGAATACAGAAAGAAGGAGAAAGAAGACGACCTGTATTTTGGAGTAAATTGACAAGGGAATGAGGGCCAGAACTGGTGTAGTGGTAGTACAATAGAAGAATATAATAAGTAAGAGATATTCTGGAGATGCACATAGGATTTGGCAACCGATGACGTGTTAGAAAACAAATAAAAGAAAGAATTCTTATAACTGAGTTTATAACCCTGACTCACTGGGGAGATACCGGTATCACTAAACAAGAAGACTCTGCATGCGAGACAGCAAAAGGAACGCAGATGTATAGAACAGACTCGTGAACTCTGTGGAAGAGGGCAAGGGTGGGATGATATGGGAGAATGGTATTGAAA
>ML664659.1:371091-398175 GCA_007570785.1 Antilocapra americana | reverse complement strand
TAGAATGGAGCTGCAGGAGTTGCTCCATTCTAGAAAAATAAACCACCCAATTAAAAAATGGACCAAAGAACTTAACAGACATTTCTCCAAAGAAGATATAAAAATGGCTAACAAACACATGAAAAGATGCTCAATATCACTCATTATCAGAGAAATGTAAATCAAAACCACAATGAGGTACCACCTTACACCAGTCAGAATGGCTGCCATCCAAAAGTCTACAAGCAATAAATGCTGGAGAGGATGTGGAGAAAAGGGAACCCTCTTACACTGTTGGTGGGAATGCAAACTAGTACAGCCACTATGGAAAACAGTGTGGAGGTTCCTTAAAAAGCTGCAAATAGACCTGCCATATGACCCGGCAATCCCACTGCTGGGCATATACACCGAGGAAACCAGAATTGAAAGAGCCACGTGCACCCCAATGTTCATCGCTGCATTGTTTACAATAGCCAGGACATGGAAGCAACCTAGATGCCCATCAACTGACGAATGGATAAGAAAGCTGTGGTACATATACACAATGGAATATTACTCAGCATTAAAAAAAAATTCATTTGAAGCAATTCTACTCAGATGGACGAAACTGGAGCCCATTATCCAGAGTGAAGTAAGCCAGAAGCAAAAACAACAATACAGTATATTAACACATATATATGGAATTTAGAAAGACAGTAATGAGAACCCAACATGGGAGACAACAAAAGGAACGCAGATGTATAGAATAGACTTGTGGACTTTGTGGATGAGGGTAAGGGTGGGATGAGATGGGAGAAGGGCATTGAAGCATGTTAATTGTCATGTGTCTAATCAATCGCCAGCCCAGGATCGATGCTCGGGACTGGTGCAGCGAGATTTCCCGGGGGGGAGGGAGGAGGGAGGGGGGACCCGGAGGGGAAGCATATGTAAACCCATGGTGATATCATAACAATGTATGGCTAAAACAATAATTTAAAAAAAAAAAATAAATAAATAAAAATAAAAAAAAAAAAAAAAAAGAACACTGAAGTTTAGAATCAGAAAAAATTTGCAAAGTTGATGAGACAGCATTTGAACAATCTACAAAAACCACAGGTGTTCACAAAGGAAACAGCAGCTTTTCAGTCTAGGGTACATGAAAACACAAGTGAGACCAGATGCAGATTAAGGCAGTACATCCCAACAATCTTCACATGATGGGACACATAAGAATGCTAACATCTGTATGGCACACTGGGGATAATGAATGAGATTGATCTTTCCTTCCTCTTACCCAGGAAAGAAAATGAAAAGTATTAGTTGCTCAGTCTTTTCTGACACTTTGTGACCCCATGGACTGTAGCTCCAGGCTCCTCTGACCATGGGATTCTCCAGGCAAGAAAACTGAAGTGGGCTTCCATTTCCTTCTCTAGGGGATCTTCACAAGCCAGGGATTGAATCTGAGTCTCCTGCACTGTAGTCAGCTTCCTTACTGTCTGAGCCACCAAGGGAAGCCCCTTACCAGGAAGTTCCCCGTTGAAAAAATATAACCAAAGCAAAACAATGAAATGAAAACTCACTAAATCCTTAAAAACTTTCCTCTCTTCTACATATACTTCCTTAAATTTGACAAAAGCAATCCTTTTATTTCCCTATTTATGCATGACCAGAACACAAGCATACTGACAAACACATTCATAGGAATCCTTTTCTTTGGAGATGTTTTACCACATTTTTGAAGAGGCACATACAGAGGTGAAAAAGAGGTTTACCTCCAATCTCAGAAAGAGAAGGTCAGCTCCAATGTAGATGGTAGGCAGAATAATGGCCTCCCAAATATGGCCAGAATCTAATCCCCAGAATCAGTAACTGTCAATTACATGGCAGAGGAGAATTAAGGTATCAGATGGAATTAGGGTCACTAATCACCTGTTAATCTTGAAAAACAGATTATTCTGGATTATCTGAGTGGGCCCAACATAATTATAGGGGATCTTTCCAACCCAGGAATTGAACCTGGGTCTCCCGCATTGTAGGCAGACTCTTTACCATCTGAAACACCAGGGAATCCTGCAACAACATAATTATAAGGATCCTTAAATGTGAAAGAGGAGGCTATCCTGGAGGTCCAGTGGTTAAGAATCCACCTGCCAATGCAGGAGACATAGGTTTGATCCTTGGTGCGGGAAGATTCCACATGCCATGAAGCAACTAAGCCCATGTGCCACAACTACTGACTTCAAGTTCTAGAGCCCAGGAACCACAGCTACAGAAGTCACATGCCCTAGAGCCTGTGCTCCATGACAAGAGAAGCCACTGCAATGAGAAGCCTGCACACTGCAACTAGACAAAGCCCTCATGCAGAAATGAAGACCCAGCACAGTAAAACAATAATAATAATAAATTAATCAAAAGATTATTTCATTTTTAAAAGTTTGAAAGAGAAAGGCAGAAGAGTCAGGGGCAGAGTCACACAATGTAAGAAAGACTTGACTAGTCATTGTTGACTTTGAGAAAGAAAGGAGCCTTGAAGCTAAGAAATGCAGGGGCTTGCAGAAACTGGAAAAGACAAGAACAGATGCTTCCCTCAGTCAATTCAGTTCAGTCACTCAATTGTGTCCGACTCTTTGCGAACCCATGGACTGCATCACACCAGGTTTCCCTGTCCATCACCAACTCCTGGAACTTGCTCAAACTCATGTCCATCAAGTTGGTTCCCTAGAGCCTCCAAAAAGAAGTTAGACCAGCTCACACCTAGATTTTAGCCCAGTGACAGCCACTTCAGACTTATGACCTTCCAATCTTTAACACAACTTTTGAGCTGTGTTAAGCCACTAAGTTTGCGGTAATTTGTTACAGCAGCAATAGAAAAGTAATAAAATACATTTCACCAAAAAAAGGCACAGGCATAAAATATGTCACTCTTCAATAGTAAGTGCAGGAGACATACTTTTTTGATGATTTTCTACTGATTACCAGCCAACAGACTAACATGTTTCCAAGTAGAGGTCTTCGCAGGGCTTTACAATAACATTTAAATCATGCTATCAGAGAGGTAACAAAGACCTTGCACAAAAATATCTTTAACAGCTTATCACATTGCTTAATATCACCTATGTAAAGCTTTTTGAGAAGAGGGTAGCCTGTACTCAAACACACAAACAGGTCATCTGAAGAAATGCAAATTAACTCCATATTTTTCAAATTCTAGGTGTTAGGAAAACCACACACAAAGAAAGAAAGAGTTAGTCACTCAGTCATATCTGACTCTTTGTGACCCCATGGACTGTAGCCTGCCAAGCTCCTCTGTCCATGGAATTCTCCAGGCAAGAATACTGAGTGGATTGCCACTTCCTTCTCCAAGGGATCTTCCCAACCTAGGGACTGAACCCAGGTCTACTGCATTGTGGGCAGAATTTTTATGAACTGAGCCACCAGGGAAGACCAGAATACAAACACACTACATCTTTCTGGAGTGTCCATTTTACCTTAAGATTGGGGGAGAGACAAGAGCATCATTCCTCTACTAAAACACACTTAAGTAGATTTAGAAATCAATTAGATTTTTGCATGAGTTTTAGACAAAACAAGCAATATTTCACATATGAAACTGTTATTTTTAAGAAAAGTTCCAACTGACTCCCTGGTGTGTGAGTTCACTTTTCCTGCAGACAACTTTGAGCAGTATTGCATTTAATCATCATCTATTTTCAGTTTTCTCAGGTGTGTATATTTGACGATGCCAGTTAGACTGCAAGTTTCTCAAGAGCAGGGGCTGTGTCTTCCGTTTCTTTTGTATTTCCACCAGAGTTCCTTATGTGAAAGCTCCAGGTCAAAGCTGCTTTTTGAACTATCAATTTGTCTCAATAAATCCAGCTTTTTCAGGTGAGATCTCCTCCTGAACAACAATACACAAGCAGACTTAACCATGTTTATTTCATTATAAATAATGAAATGCACATACTGCAAGATGCATGGATATTTATGCGCTGTCACTGCATTATGCAAAATCAGCTTCTAGCAGATCTTAGCCAACCCACTGCCCTGACACAAAGTGGGACAGGAAAGCACACATCATGACAGGATGTTCCACAAGACACTATGACAGTTTCCTAAAGAACAGGAAATTTGTTTTTTGCTTCTCCTTCTGCTGCCTATCTCTCCTTATTCCCGAATGGTCTCAGAATTCAAAGGGAAATGCAAGAATAATCAGGAAGTATTTGAAACAGTATTGGATCCCTCTCATTTGTTAACAGTGGAAGGTTTTCCATTTGTTAGCACATTGCAATTTTCATATCCTGTACCTTACCCTGCATGTTTGCTGAATGCTGCTGACACAGCCTCTCAGAAGAATGAAACTTAATTATTTGCCCTGCTACCTAGTCAGAAAGGGTTACCTTTTCTGAGGTTTACAGCAGGAAGCCAAAACAAACACCTGGTGGAAAAGTAGCACATCAGTCAATTAATTGGTTGTTCAGCCAATAGGATGCACAAACATATATGTATGTGTATACATTTGCATCTGTATACAGATAAGATACATATACATGTATATATAAACTATATAATTATATATACTAAATATTTGATGGAATTGGCATCATGGAAACATAGCCTTAAACCCTCCTTTGAAAAAAAAAAACCCTACTTTGGAAGGTCAGGGTGGTTAGTTCTCAAAAAAGTTGGGAAATATGCAACTTGTCCTCCTGCTTCCCATCTATCTATTAGTGTTTCACTGACTAGTTGTGCCTTTGTATCCAGCTCCTTATTAATCCTAGTCTTCTCATCCCCTATGTCTTCTCATGCCTTCTCATCTCCTAGCCTACACTTTTCAGTTGCAAATAGGGTTCTCTGACAAGCAAACCCTGAGATGAGGATGCACGAAGTATACAGAAGAACACTCTTTGAATGAATACCTATGGAAGGAAGGAAATTTAAAGAAGCAGGATTAGACAGAGAAAAGTTTGGCTGCCATCCAAGTGGCATTTGTGGTAAAGAAACCACCTGCCATCACAGGCAGACATAATGAGACTCAGGTTTGATCCCCGGGTGGGGACATTCCCCTGGAGGAGGAAATGGCAACCCACTCCAGTATTCTTGCCAGGAAATCCCACATATGGAGGAGCCTGGAGGGCTACAGTCCATAGGGTTGCAAAGAATTGGACACAACTGAAGTGACTTAGCATGCATAGTGCCAACAAAAATCTCAAAGAAGCCCACCAAGATGGGCTTTCAGAGTCAGCCCAGAGTGGTGGGGCACAAGCCTTGATAACTGGTCAGGCTTTAGCAGGAGCTGCCCTTGGGGTGAGGCATTTTTCTTCCCTTCTCCTTCATCCCTGAGGAGGTTCCGAAGGGTACAGTGCAGTGTGGACCACATTCTCCAACAGGCACCATGTTACTGTACAATTTAACTAAAACAGATTCCATGATAAATATTACCATCGCTACATTAAAGTTAAAAACACAAGTTTCCTTGGGATATCCCTTAAGCAACACTGGGACATTTTTGGCCCAACGGCCAGCCATCAGACAAGATGGGTTTTCAGGTCCTTTCAAATTGTCCCATGAAAACAAATGATCACTTTATTGAGAGTCAGAGCACTAAAAGTGAGTGAGTTGCTGTGTGGTAGCAGCATGAACTTTGGAATCAGAAGAATTTGGATGAGAATTTCTACTCTGATTTCCTTAACTGACTTAAGCAAGTTAATTTCTCTGAGCTTCAGTTTTAAAATCTGGCTAACAATAAACACCTACTTCAAAACGGTTTATGATCACTAAATGAGATGATTCAGGTAAATACTTAGTATAGCACTTGGCTGATAAGAAGTATAGCAATGTAGTGAAGAGGTGAACAGATCCAGCTTTGGAGTAAAAAAAAAGTACAGGGTTACCTCCTAGCTTTGTTTCACACTATCTGCGTAAACTTGGGCACAGGTTAAGTTACTTAACCTATGTAAGCTTCAGCTTGGCTCTATTTATTATAGTAGTTACTACTATTATTTCCATTTTACTCAACAAAGCTGGGGGTGGGGGAAGCTCAGGAAAGAAAGAATAGTATTTCCAAAGTAAATTTATTGTTAGTATCTCTTTGTACCTCACCTTCTTACCCTAGTTCTAGCTCTTGAAATTAGTCAGGAGCAATTTAATCCCTCTAGTCTACAACAGCCCTCTTATCATTACTTCGGCAGGCATATCACACTACTCTCTCTTGTGGAACTTAGTCAATTAAAACCCTTTAACCATTCATTTACTCAGCTATTCATCTACTCATATTTCCCTTCCTGCTTCCCTCTTTCCATTAATTGATTAATTCATTTATTCACCAAATTGCTTAGTATGTACCAGCCATGAACTAGGTGTTCTTGATAATGCAGGGGGAAAAAAAGAGCAACTTCTGTGATCATGTACTTAATATTCCCATCAGAGGAAGATAATAAATGGTCAATAAACTTTGTAAAAATGGTTATAAAACAGAAAAGCTAGTTATGACAGAGAATAAGGGGAGAGGGCTGATTAGATAAAGTTTTCAGGGAAGACCTTTCTGAAGAGAAAATTTATCTGAATCGTTTTTTCCCTATATGCTCAAATTAAAAATAAATTATTTGAAAGCCCAGATCATAAATTCACCATATTTTTTCATGAAAACTGCAGTGTAAATAGGAGAAAAGAATTTGATTTATAAAAAGATTCACAGACGGAAGATATTATTTAAAAAATACTTCCCATTGGAAAGTCAAGTATTTTTCCTGCTGTTGTAAGGAAATTAGAATCACTAAGAATAATTAAGCTCTTGAGGAGAAGAGTAATCAAGAAGGGCAATCAAGTTCTGGAGATAGTGAAACAAAGAAACAGATTAATATTGAACAATGATGGAATTTACATTTGATTTATATTAGGTACAAATGCTCTATATGACCCTATCACAATAAGATAATAACCATAATTGGTTTTGTGAAGTTCATCAGATTGTCACATTTCCTGGGTCTCTAGCATAGCAATCAACCAAAAGAGGTTTTATTTCTCTTTAAATCAGTGATAATAGGGGATTTTTTTTCACTTCAGCAAAAGTAGAACTGACCTTGTGGGATATTTACTGATTAAAAGATTCTTATCCTAAGACCAAATATGTCTCAATATGTTATACATTATCCTCAACAGACATTAATTAATAAAAATGGTCTGAAACAGGGAGACCTAGTCAAAAGTCATGGATTTGAATAAGAGAGTCTTAATAATAAAATTTGTTGGAGGCTTTCTATCAGTAAAGCTGAAACTCTTTCTCATTTCACTAAAATCAGAAACCCAGTCATTCTGACTGACATGTGGTAAATATGATCTGTTTTTGCAGAAAGATGTGTACCTGTCTGAATAATGATAAAATTTTGTAAGGATATCTCTTATAAGATTAACATTCTATGTGCATTTGGATTTTAACCTAATTCTTCTTCACTAAGCCCCCACATTAATAAAATAATATTCTATTTTGCCTGAACCAACATATAAATTAATTGATTGCTACAGCCCACATAAGGATTCAGTAGATATTCACAGGACACAGAACAAAGTCTAAAATATAGTACATGTTCAGTAAATTTTATTAATGATGTTGACATAAGAGTCACCTCATGAAAGATCAGAAAAAGTGGAAAAGAGGGGAGATGGCATACATAATCGCCAAAACCTGGTAATGAAAACACATTTTTGTACTTCATTTTACAGTGAATATAATTAAGCTAAATCAAATTAAAATCTCATAGCTTTCTGTAGTTCAAGAAATAATATATAATATTTCATTTATTCTTTCTAACAATGTTGCTAAAATTACTGAAGGGAATTTTTATTATCTCCATTTCACAGATAAGGAAAAAAATTCAGAAAGATTAGAATTCCATTAAACCCATAGGTATATAGATGGATAGATGGATGCATGGGTAAAAGGAATGAGGGAAAGGAGAGAGTAAGATAGATTCACTCCTCAAGGCCACATAAAATGGAAGAGCTGGAACTCAGCCTTAAAATTATAAATGCCAAACTCAGATCACTTTCTAGTAGAGAAAAGTTTAATATTATTGTGCTCAGTCAGTTGGATCTGACTCTTTGTAACCCCACGAACTATAGCCTGCCAGCCTCCTCTGTCCATGGAATTCTCCAGGCAAGAATACCACAGTGGTTGCTATTCCCTTCTCCAGGGGATCTTCCTGACCCAGAGATCAAACCTGAGTCCTGTGCAATGCAGGCAGACTCTTAACCATTGAGTCACCTGCTATTATATCATTTTCAACATTATTACTACTAAATACAGCAAGTTGCCTAACACTAGTAAAGTGCTTGTATTTTTCACATTATAAATATATCTTATTATATATGTCTCAGAGAAAATTTATAAGCAGTTTAGGTAGTTTTAAGCTCAATTCACTGATGAACAGAATAAGTGGCTCATCTAAGGATCCTGAATGTTCAGTTTAACAACTTTCTTATTTGATGTTGATTATTTAAATTAAAACTAAAATTCAATTCATTCATTCAACAAGTTTGCTAGACTGTGCATAATGAACCTGTGACAATATAAATAGTTAAGCTGAACAAGATACTGCAGAGATATAAAAGCCCTAATAAGAAGTTTACATTTTATCCTAAGAGGAATGGTTTTAAAGAAAAGCATGCTATGTTCTAACTTACACTGAAGAAAGAGCTTTCTGGATTATAAGCAGAGATGGAATTACTTAGGAAAACTATATTGTTATTGTATGACTCTGATAGGCCTCCCAGGTGGCACTAGTGGTAAAGAACTCGCCTGCCAACACAGGAGGCATCAGAAACACAGGTCGGATCCCTGAGTTGCAAAGATCCCCTGGAGGAGGGCATGGCAACCCATTCCAGTATTCTTGCCTGGAGAATCCTATGGACAAAGGAGCCTGGTGGGCTATAGTCTATGGGATCACAAAGCGTTGGACATGATTGAGCACACACACATAATGGATCCAGTGATGCAATAACCATATCCTCGGACCATCCCCACCAAAACTAAAATATTTATTATCGGTTGGTGAAAGGTGTCTCACTTGTTCTTTCTCCAGGACTGTCCTTGACTAAAAAGAGCCATCTTACCAAGGCTGGCATCCCTTTCCCAGGGAAGCATATGTGTGTGCTCAGTTGCTTGGTCATGTCCAACTCTTTGTGACTCCATGGACTGAGGCCCGCCAGGCTTCTACATCCATGGGATTCTCTAGGCAAGAATACTGGAGTAGGTTGCCATGCCCTTCTCCAGACCCAGGGATTGAACATGCATCTCTTGCATCTCCTGCACAGGCAGGCAGATCCTTTACCACTAATGCCACCTGGGAGCCCTAGGGCAGCTTGCGTCTAGTGAATAAACATTGTGGGGTATAAAAATCAGGACTCGCTCTTTTCGTGCCTAGTGCAGCCATGGCTCGGGGTCCCAAGAAGCACCTGAAACACATAGCAGCTCCAAAACACTGGATGCTGGATAAACTTACTGGTGTGTTTGCCCCTCGTCCATCTACCGGCCCCCACAAGCTAAGGGAATGCCTCCCCCTAATCATT
The DNA here is from genome assembly GCA_007570785.1 of Antilocapra americana. NCBI lineage: Eukaryota > Metazoa > Chordata > Mammalia > Artiodactyla > Antilocapridae > Antilocapra > Antilocapra americana. The sequence continues at coordinate 388,653 of ML664659.1, read as the reverse complement.
TTCCTAAGGAATAGACTTAAGCATGCCCTGACAGGAGATGAAGTAAAGAAGATTTGCATGCAGCGTTTCATTAAGATCGATGGCAAAGTCCGCACAGATATAACATACCCTGCTGGTTTTATGGATGTCATCAGCTTCGATAAGACTGGAGAGAATTTTCGTTTGATCTATGACACCAAGGGTCGCTTTGCTGTTCATCGTATTACACCTGAGGAGGCCAAGTATAAATTGTGCAAAGTAAGAAAGATATTTGTGGGAACAAAAGGAATCCCTCATCTGGTAACCCATGATGCACGTACCATCCGTTACCCCGATCCCCTCATCAAGGTGAATGACACCATTCAGATTGACTTGGAGTCTGGCAAGATTACTGATTTCATCAAATTTGACACTGGTAACCTGTGCATGGTGACTGGAGGTGCTAACCTGGGAAGAATTGGTGTGATTACAAACCGGGAGAGACATCCAGGCTCTTTTGATGTAGTTCATGTGAAAGATGCAAATGGCAACAGCTTTGCCACATGGCTCTCAAACATTTTTGTTATTGGCAAAGGCAACAAACCTTGGATCTATCTTCCCCGTGGAAAGGGTATTCGCCTTACCATTGCTGAGGAGAGAGACAAGAGATTGGCGGCCAAACAGAGCAGTGGATAAAGTGATCTCTACGTGATGTGATTGGAAAAGTCTTTGTACTTAAGTAAAGATAATACCAAGTGATTAAAAAAAAATTAGGACTTTTCCCCAATGGTTTAAATGGCATTTCAACCTCCAGAGATCCCCATAAAATTATCTGAAACCTTCACTGCAAAATGGATGTATTTACCTGAGATTCTAGATTATAGGTGCTGATTTAAAAAAAACTGTACTTTTGTGTGCTTGGTTGATTGAGTTTTGGCCTACATGAAATAAAGATGCCAGAAATTCCTATATAAATTCCATACATAAAAATTCTTATGGAAATAGGAGCATTGGAATGAAATTGTCATGTTTAACATATTAAACCACACATTAATTCTATCCTATACGAGGGTCCAAAAGACAATTTCTTCATCATGACGTTGAGAAATCCACTAATGAAGGTAGAACCAGCATCTTTGAAAACTGCAATGACAGGTGTCCTCCCTACATTTAAGATGAAGAGAACAGATTCTTCCACATAGCATGATCCTAATTTCAATGGGAATGGTGGCATCTCAAGATGGCAGATGCCAAACAACACCTTAAAAGTTAGAGGCGATACAGACAGAGTTAATGCAATGGACAAGGCCGTCTTTCAATCATACTGAAATGACCCTGATGGATCTCTAGTAGAAGAAAATTGATTATTGAGTACCCAGGACTGAAACAAGGGCAAGCCCACTAGTGTCTTATTTGACTCACATCTGAAAAGAATTATAAATCTTTAAAAGATCCTAACTTAAACTATCAAAATAATGAATCACTGTCTCCTCTCAGATCATAAACCTCAAGCTAGTTAACAAATTCACTACCTCTGAATGAAAGGGAGGATGGGAACCCTTGAGGAAAGATTCTGTAATAAAATCACAAGGACTTAAACCATTACCAAAAAGCCTGTGGCTTGGAGAAAAGAGGTTACTCATATCCTTCAGGTATTAGTGAACACTAGGCCTAATATACAGTTAATATCTCAGTACATCACTATAGTCCTCTGGCCAAAGAGGGATTTATAAGTTCAGCTGATAGATGGAGTTTTGGAGCTCAGTAGATCTCCAAATTGTCTTGCGGTTACTATTCCAGTTACTTACTGATAGGTATTTGAAACAGTCAGTGAGGAGAATGCTCACACTGCCTCCCTGACTAATGGGGAGATGTGTCGTTGGAGAACTCCTGGATTCATCAAATGTTCCAAAATTTAAAAAAAAACAGTAAAATAGGGGAATGAAAGTGACTGATGGCACCATCAAATGTCTGAAATATGTAAATCCTTTCCTATTATTATATAAATCATCCGTTTGGCCTGTGCACAAGAAAAAGTCATCTTGGAGCAGAGCAACGAATTATTTTAACCTTAATCAGGTGGTGACTCCAAACTGCAGCTGCTGTTTAGACTCAATTTTCTGGAACAAATCAATATAATCTCCAGCACCTGGTATACCACTATGGCTCTAGTAAACACTTTTTCTCCCATCCCAATAAGCAGAGAACAACAACAAAAAAGTATAAGTTAGCTTTTGCCGGTAGGTATAGCACTAAACATTCACTGTTGTACCTCAGGGGTACATTAACTTTCCAGATTTGTGCTAGAATTTAGTCCCAGGGATATGGATCATTTCATCATGCCACAGGACATCATGCTTATGATACTAAGGATGACAGTATGATAAGAGGACTGTAAGCAGAAGTAGCAGCAGTTATCTTAGATACCTTAGTGACACAGATGCTTATCAAAATGCAAGATAAAGCCCGATAAAATCTAGGAACCTGAACACTGATAAAGTTTACTAGGGGTCCAGTGGCCTGAGGAGTGATACGATATTCTTTCCAAAGTGAAAAAAGTCCCTGCAACTTACTCCTCTAAACCTTAAGAGGAACAAGACTTGATGAGACTTCTTATATAAATCGCATTTAGGGGACTTCCCTAGTGGTAGAGTGGTTAAGACTTTGCTTTCCAATACATGGAGTGGGGGTTCAGTCCCTGATTAGGGAGCTATGATCCCACATGCCTTGCAGCCAAAAAAACAAAACATAAAACAGAAGCAATACTGCAAAAATTTTCAATAAAAACTTAAAAAAAAAACACATACATTTGGGTAACCTGCTCCAACTCATATATCAAGTAGCCAAAAAGCTTTAATTCGAGACCAAAATGTATTGAAGGATCTCCAAATAGACTACAATATTATGCAAGCAACTTCACCACTTGGCTACTATATCCCAGTCCATCCATATTTTGAAGTGTATTGGACTGTATGAAATTCTATACAAAATCAACACCAGTCCCTGCTCAGAGGTGCACAGCAGACACTCCTAAAGTTTTGAAGCAAAACTACTGCCTCCACTAGTAAATATCTACTCATCCCTTTATGAAAACCATTTTCGACTTATTGATGGGCCCTCCTAGACACTGAATGCCTGATGACAAAAAATCTTCTGGACATTGTAGTCATCACAAATTATGTATGCCAAGGAAAATTCAATCATCAAAGGGGAAGTGGGGGGAATATGCTTGGAGGCACATATTAGTTGAAAGAGCAGCAGCAGCAGGATTTTCAAAATACCAGTATGCCTACTTCCATCACACTGTCATCACTTCTACCTATACCTGTACACTCAATGGGGGAATTCCTTAGAAAGAGGAAAAAATCAAGTCTCACTTAAAGGTGACTCTGCACAATATGCTAGCACCTTCTGAAGTGCCAACAATTCAGTTCCACTCAATGGTGGCACTGTTCTGAAGAATAGTGCAGTAACTCCTCCAATAGTGAGAACTTTAGCAGTAATATGGTTTTCCACTCAGCTTGTAATAAGAGATAATCTGAGAGATGGATCTACACTAATGGGCAGTAGAAAATGGTTTCATCATATTGTGTGGGATTTAGCCACAATGTCAGGAATTGAAGGATTAGTGACAAGAAGTGAGAAAAAGTATGTAAACTGGCATTTTATACTAGACCAAGCCTATACTGTTGAAGAAGGAAATGGCAACCCACTCCAGTATTCTTGCCTAGATAATCCCAGGGATGGGGGAGCCTGGTGGGCTGCCATCTGTGGGGTTGCACAGAGTCGGACACGACTGAAGCGACTCAGCAGCAGCAGCAGTGACTGTATCTGTGTCCTTTTTGAATTGTTACTAAAAGATATATCTTTACAGGAAAAGTGTTCAATCCACCGAACAAGATGACAAGTCATGCAGATGACAGTCTCTTTCCCTAGTCGCTACAATGTTTTCTCAATAAGCTCACCAATAAAGTGTTCAGCTGAAGCTGAAGCTCAAATACTTTGGTCACCTGATGTGAAGAGCTGACTCACTGGAAAAGACCCTGAAGCTGGGAAAGATTGAGGGCAAAAGGAAAAGGGTGAGATGGTTGGACAGAGATGTGTTGAGATGTGTTTAAGGACAGAGGATTAGATGGTTGGATGGCATCATCGATTCAATGGACATGAGTTTGAGCAAACTCCAGGAGATGATGGACAGGGAAGCCTGGCGTGCTGCAGTCCATGGGGTTGCAAAGAGTCAGGCACAACTTAGTGACTGAACAACAACAAAAGTGTTCACAGTAGTAAGGATGATGATTCTTTATAGTCTCATTCTGCCAAGCCAAGTTCAGGACTACCCTTGTTCAGTTACTATTCAAGTTATTTGTTGCTGCAAAATGATCCATTCCAAAACCAAGTGCCTCAAAATACAAATTTAGTTAGCTCACAAATTTGCAATTTGGGCATGGATTTAGGCAGAAGCATCTTGTTTCAAGTAGTATCAATTGGGGCAGGTCAAAATGGCACTGGGATATCAAATTCCAATTTGCCTCATTCATGGCTGGCAATCACAGCTAGCTGGTTGCTGAGCTGTGGCTGAAGGTTGGGGGCTTCAGTTTCTATCCATGTGGGCTTTTCCATGGTCTGCTTGACTTCCTCATAGCATGATTACTGGATTCCAAAAGAAAAAAACCCTCTTTGTGACTTATCCTTGGGAATGTACACAGTGTCATCTCTGCCCTACTCTACTGATAGTCAGTCAGAAAGGTCCTCCCAGAATTAGAGGGATGGTACACAGACTTCATTTCCTGATGAAGTAGTAGTAAGTCTTTTTTTGAAGTACATACTGTATTTAAGCATTACATTATTAAATATTAAAATCTAGTGATTCACAATTTTTAAAAGTTATACTTCATTTATGGTTATGATAAAATGTTGCCTATATTTTCCATGTTGTACAATATATTCTTGTAGTTTATTTTCTACTTAAGTTTTTACCTCTTAACCAACCACCCCTATATTGATCCTCTCATTTTTCCTCTCCCTACTTGTAGTCATTAGTTTATTCTCTATATCTGTGAGTCTGATTTTTGTTATATTCACTAGTTTGTTGTATTTTTTAGCTTCCACATATAATTGGTATCATACAGTATTTGTCTTTCTCTGCCTATGACTTATTTAATTTAGTCTAACACCTTTCAAGTTCATCCATGTTGCTGCAAATAGCAAAATTTCATCCTTTTTATGGTGTGGCTGAGTAGTATTCCATTTCACTGTGTGTGTGTGTGTGTGTGTGTGTGTGTGTGTGTGTGTGAGTGTGTGTGTGTGTGTGTGTGTGTGTGTGTGTGTGTACCACATTGTCTTTATCCTTTAATCTACTGATGGATGCTTAGTGTGCTTTCATATGTTGACAAATTTTAAAAATGCTGGTATGAGCATTGAGGTGCATATATCTTTTTGAATTAGCATTTCTGCAATTTTTCAGCTATATACTCAAAAGTAGAATTGCTGAGTCATATGGTAGCTCTATTTTTAGTTTTCAGAGGAATCCCCATACTTTTTTCCACAGTGGCTGCACCAATTTACATTCACACCAACAGCATGCAAAGTTTCCCTTTCCTCTCCATCCTGGCCAACAGTTGTTGCTTGTTTTGTGTTTGATTACAGCTATTCTAACAAATGTGAGGTGATCTCATCAGGGTTTTGATTTGCATTCCCCTGATGATTAGTGTGTTACATATCTTTTCATGATTCTTCTGCCCATTTTCTAATTAAGTTCTTTGCTTTTTGATGTGGAGTTGCAGGAACTATTCTTTTACATGTAGCCATACTGTGTTCCCAGTACCACTTGTTGAAGATACTGTCTTTTCTCCTTTGTATATTCTTGCCACCTTGCTTGTAGGTTAATTTTGTGGTTTTATTTCTGGGCTTTCCATCCCATTCCATTGACCTATGTGTCTGTTTTTGTGCCAGTATCACACTGTTTCGATGATAACTGTAGCTTTTTAATATAACTTAAAATCAGAAAGTATGTTGCCTCGAGCACTGTTCTTTCTCAGGATTGCCTTGGCAATTAGAATTTTGTTAGGCAGTTCACTGAATCTATAGATGGTTTTGAAGAGCAGGAATGAATGTGAACCTATGCTATTCTTAGCTGCCTAATATCCTATAACATAGTTTTCCACATCACAAATCCTATATTCCCAAGGTGGCATACCGTAAATTCTCCTCCTCAGGCTTCTGTGCAGCTACTATACAGGCATACGACTAAGTACTACCAGATACACTAATGCAAGATTCATAGTGAACAATGTGTGGAAACTTCCTCTGGTTGAGCATCCATTTTTCTGCTTTGGATGGTAGCACATATGGTCACAGCACCAATTCTTTTTTTTTTAATCACTCCAGCATTGTGATGTGATTCTTGCAATTTTTTTTACAAGGATCTTTGCTTTATATTGTTGACACTGTTGTTTTATCATACCATACTTTTGTTTGGTTTTCCCCACCTAGTGTAAAAAGGTTAATGGTTTTTATTTCAAATTTTTTCCCATTGTGATTCACTTAATGTTATCCAGCTTGAAACAGACATAACTATCACTTTCTAGAGCAAGGATTGGTAAACTATGGCCTATGGGTCAAATTAAAACCCAGGTCAACATTGTTTAAATGCCCCATGCATATTTTAAAATGGCATTATGTATGTATTTTATATAGATGCCTACATAATATTCTTGATTAACTCTTGGCCTCCCAAACCCAAAATATTTATTATTTATTAAAGAAAAAATTGCCTACCTTTGGTCAGAATTAATCATTATCTATAACCTCCCAATAAATAAAAAAAAATTGGCTTACTTTTTCTTTCTTCTAATTCAACCAACAAGTTATATGGAGTGCCAACTATGTGTCATGAAACATTCTGGATGTTGGGCGCAGTTTACTTTAAAATCTGAGATTTTAATTCCAAATGGCTATTAATTTTATTTTACACTATTATTTAACCCAGATTTAGATTGCATCCAAGTGTAAGTCACTTCAGTCATGTCCAACTCTTTGTGAACCTATATACCATTTATGTAATCTTTTATGGATTTATTTTTCATTTTGCTAGCATTCTTTCTTGGGAAGTTTTTCAGAGAGTGTATATACATGGGAATTTTTTTAATTGCTTTCATATTTAAAATATATTTGTGTCCTCAAAATGGTTGTGCCTAGTGTGTTTCTCTTTCTTTTGTAGATAGTTACAACTTTCTTTCTTGGAAGACTTTAGGATATTCATTTTTGTGGTGCCAAAAATGTATCAACATGTGTTTAAATGAGTATATATTGAAAGAATCTTTCCCTTGAAATAATCTTTTTCAAACTGAATATTTGTGTCTTCTTTACAGTAACAAAAATTTTATTCTATTATCAGTTGGATTATTTCATTTATTTCATTTTCTCTGTTCTCATTTCCTAAAATTATTAGATAGATATTCAGACTTCTGGATGAACTTCTTTTTTTTAAATTTTCTTTACTTTATTGTGTTGGTTTTGCCATACATTGACATGAAACGGCCATGGGTTTACATATGCTCCCCCTCCAGAACCCCCCTCCCTCCCGATTCCCTCCCCCTGGGTCACCTCGGTGCACCAGCCCCGAGCATCAACCCTGGGCTGGCGATTGATTTAACATATGATAATTAGCATGTTTCAATGCCATTCTCCCATATCATCCCACCCTTGCCCTCTTCCACAGAGTCCACGAGTCTGTTCTATACCTCTGCGCTCCTTTTGCTATCTTGCATGCAGGGTTCTTGTTACCATCTTTCTAAATGCCATATATATGTGTTAGTATACTGTATTGTTGTTTTTCCTTCTGGCTTACTTCACTCTGGATAATAGGCTCCAGTTCCGTCCACCTGAGTAGAACTGATTCAAATGAATTATTTTTTAATGCTGAGTAATATCCCATTGTGTATATGTACCACTGCTTTCTTATCCATTCGTCAGTTGATGGGCATCTAGGTTGCTTCCATGTCCAGGGTATTGTAAACCATGTGGCGATGAACATTGGGGTACATGTGTCTTTCAATTCTGGTTTCCTCGGTGTGTATGCCCAGCAGTGGGATTGCTGGGTCATATGGCAGTTCTATTTGCAGGTTTTTAAGGAACCTCCACACTGTTTTCCATAGTGGCTGTACTAGTTTGCATTCCCACCCACAGTGTAAGAGGGTTCCCTTTTCTCCACATCCTCTCCAGCATTTATTGCTTGTAGATTTTTGGATGGCAGCCATTCTGACTGGTGCAAAGTGGTACCTCATTGTGGTTTTGATTTGCATTTCTCTGATAATGAGTGATGTTGAGCATCTTTTCATGTGTTTGTTAGCCATTTGTATGTCTTCTTTCAAGAAATGTCTGTTAAGTTCTTTGGCCCACTTTTTGATTGGGTCATTTATTTTTCTAGAATGGAGCTGCAGGAGTTGCTTGTATATTTTTGAGATTAATTGTTTGTCCGTTGCTTCGGTGGCTATTATTTTCTCCCATTCTGAAGGCTGTCTTTTCACCTTGCTTATAGTTTCCTTTGTTGTGCAGAAGCTTTTAATTTTAATTAGGTCCTATTTGTTTATTCATGCTTTTATTTCCGATATTCTGGGAGGTAGGTCATAGCGGATCCTGCTTTGGTTTATGTCAGAGAGTGCTTTGCCTATGTTATCCTCTAGGAGTTTTATAGTTTCTGGTCTTATGCTTAGATATTTGATCCATTTTGAGTTTATTTTCGTGTATGGTGTTAGAAAGTGTTCTAGTTTAATTCTTTTACAAGTGGGTGTACAGTTTTCCCAGCACCACTTGTTAAAGAGATTGTCTTTCCTCCATTGTATATTCTTGCCTCCTTTGTCAACGATAAGGTGTCCATAGATGCGTGGATTTATCTCTGGGCTTTCTATTTTGTTCCATTGATCTATATTTCTGTCTTTGTGCCAGTACCATAGTGTCTTAATGACTGGATTTATAGTATAGCCTAAAGAAACAAAGGGATAAGAACAAAATCAACAGAATTAGAAATGAAAGTGGAGAGATCACAACAGAAAACACAGAAATACAAAGGATCATAAGAGACTATTATCAGCAACTATATGCAAATAAACTGGACAATTTGGATGAAATGGACAAATTCCTAGAAAAGTACAACTTTCCAAGACTAAACCAGGAAGAGATAGATAATATTAATAGACCCATCACAAGCACTGAAATTGAATTCATAGTTAGAAATCTTCCAAAAAACAAAAGCCCAGGACCACATGGCTTCACAGATGAATTCTACCAAAAATTTAGAGAAGAGCTAACACCTATTCTACTCAAACTCTTCCAGAAAATTGCAGAGGAAGGTAAACTTCCAAACTCATTCTATGGAGCCACCATCACCCTAATTCCAAAACCCGACAAAGATGCCACAAAAAAAGAAAACTTCAGGCCAATATCACTGATGAACATAGATGAATGAACTTCTATATGCTTCTATTTTTTTTTCTTTTCTATTTCTTTGCCATGGAATAAAATCAAACAGGAGACATACATGATTCCTGTCCTCCTGGAGCTTATATCTGCTTGCTATAAAGAAAAAACAAATATAACACAGTAATATTTTAGTGATAACTTATCTCTGTTCTGTAGTTTTTTACAACATCATTCCAATCTCTTCCTCTGTCTTCACATGGCTTTTTCCTGTGTCTGTGTGTATTCTTTTTAATATTATATACAGATGATTGTCATTGGAGTTAAGGCTAACCCTCATCCAAGATGATCTCATGTCTAGTTCCTTACCATAAATATATTTGCAAAGACTCTTATTCCACACAAGGTCACTTTCTGAGGTTCCAGGTAGAAAGATCACTTGGAGAAGAGAGGCACAATTCTACCCACTATAAATAGTGATTCTTTAAAACATGTGTTTTCATACTGTAATACTTTAACATTTGTAAAAAAAATTGCTTCATATATTAAAAAATTGTTTTTGCTTTAGCTGTGAGTTGGAAATCCAATCCCACATCACTGAAACTTTCAAACTGATCCTCCACCTACTGAGCTTTGGAGAGGCTAGGAAGGCATATGGTCCAGTTGACTCTCTCCAAGGTCATAAGTGAAACAATATTTATTCTCTAAAAGCAAATATACATAGCTTTATTAGCCCAAGATGCTTCCATCTACATGGCTTTGTAAAAGATGACAAAGAAGCTTTGTCCTTGTATTCTTTCAGAAATACTGGAGATGAATATTGCTCCACATGAACACTAAGCTTTGATACCCGCTAAATCCTATAGTTATACCTATTGGCGGGTAAGATGGACTATAATTGCATTTTATATTTTGCATTTATCATAAAGACCTATTATCCTTAAGTTTTCCCCTTCCCCAAGCTTCTTTACATTGGTGGCACTAAAAGGATACTCTGCTGCTGCTGCTGCTAAGTCGCTTAAGTTGTGTCCGACTCTGTGCAACCCCAGAGCCGGCAGCCCACCAGGCTCCCCCATCCCTGGGATTATCCAGACAGGAACACTGGAGTGGGTTGCCATTTCCTTCTCCAATGCAGGACATTGAAAAGTGAAAGTGAAGTCGCTCAGTTGTGTCTCACTCTTAGCAACCCCATGGACTGCAGCCTACCAGGCTTCTCTGTACCTGAGATTTTGCAGGCAAGAGTGGGGTGCCATTGCCTAAAAGACACTCTAAAGTACAGCAAATTCCTCTGTTTTTTTATTACCACATTTAATCTCACTCAGGCGGTAGCAGCAGGTGAACTTTTTAAAAAACAAAAAACCCATTCTGAAGGCTGCCTTTTCATCTTGCTTATAGTTTCCCTTGTTGTGCAGAAGCTTTTAATTTTAATTAGGTCCCATTTGTTTATTTGTGCTTTTATTTCTGATTTTCTGGGAGGTGGGTCATAGAGGATCCTGGTTTGGTTTATGTTGGAGAGTGTTTTGCCTATGTTATCCTCTAGGCCAATGAAGCAACGGACAAACAATTAATCTCGAAAATATATAAGCAACACCTGCAGCTCCATTCTAGAAAAATAAACGACCCAATCAAAAAGTGGGCCAAAGAACTTAACAGACATTTCTCCAAAGAAGACATAAAAATGGCTAACAAACACATGAAAAGATGCTCAACATCACTCATTATCAGAGAAATGCAAATCAAAACCACAATGAGGTACCACTTTACACCAGTCAGAATGGCTGCCATCCAAAAATCTACAAGCAATAAATGCTGGAGAGGATGTGGAGAAAAGGGAACCCTCTTACACTGTGGGTGGGAATGCAAACTAGTACAGCCACTATGGAAAACAGTGTGGAGGTTCCTTAAAAACCTGCAAATAGAACTGCCATATGACCCAGCAATCCCACTGCTGGGCATACACACCGAGGAAACCAGAATTGAAAGACACATGTACCCCAATGTTCATCGCCACATGGTTTACAATACCCTGGACATGGAAGCAACCTAGATGCCCATCAACTGACGAATGGATAAGAAAGCAGTGGTACATATACACAATGGGATATTACTCAGCATTAAAAAATAATTCATTTGAATCAGTTCTACTCAGGTGGACGGAACTGGAGCCTATTATCCAGAGTGAAGTAAGCCAGAAGGAAAAACAACAATACAGTATACTAACACATATATATGGCATTTAGAAAGATGGTAACAAGAACCCTGCATGCAAGATAGCAAAAGGAGCGCAGAGGTATAGAACAGACTCGTGGACTCTGTGGAAGAGGGCAAGGGTGGGATGATATGGGAGAATGGCATTGAAACATGCTAATTATCATATGTTAAATCAATCGCCAGCCCAGGGTTGATGCTCGGGGCTGGTGCACCGAGGTGACCCAGGGGGAGGGAATCGGGAGGGAGGGGGGTTCTGGAGGGGGAGCATATGTAAACCCATGGCCGTTTCATGTCAATGTATGGCAAAACCAACACAATAAAGTAAAGAAAATTAAAAACAAACAAACAACAAATGAAAAAAAAACCCAGAAACAGTCAACTTATCACATTAGACTTCTAGGTCTAACACTAATATTTTCTAAAGAGTCTAAAACATTTATAACTGGCTTTTGTTTGCTTATAATTTTCCTCCTCTGCTTTAATTACCAAACACTGAAAACAATATTTCTGTTGCATATTGTCTCAAATTCAATAGATGCACAAACAGTGAAGTCTGAAATCAAGAGTCACAGATGAGGAATTTTGATATAATTGAATGTGAAGCATCTCATCACAGGAAAATGGCTTTACTTTAACATACACAAATTTAAGAGCACAGGATATTTTGAATTGCAAAAGCAATCACAGCAAGTATATGCAAAATTAGTTACATTTTGTCAACATATAGTAACTTTTTCTATTCAAGAGAGATTTTTAAAAATTTATTTTTTTGTCTATGGTATAACTTATATTCAAGAAAGCTTATTCTAAGGCATAAGCTTGACCTTGGCTATTTAACACCTGCCATCTACCAAATGGAAGTGCAGTGTTCAGAAAAGTGGCAAAAGGAAGTGGCTATAATAGAAAGAGCAAACCCAATAAAGAAATATTAAATTGTTCACAGGATAGGCAAAACACACACACAGACCTAAAAAAAAAACTCAAAAGAGTTTTAGCCTCTGGCAGACTTCTTCCCAAAGCAGGCTGACTTAGTATCTAGGAATCTGGTACAATACATATAGGATTGAGTTTCTACCCATAGGTTGAAGCTCACTTATTTTACCATATTTTGGATCATTGATTAGATCCTCTGGTAAGTGTCTAATTTAGTTCAAGGTAAGGAACACTCTGATAATGAACATGCTGGGATGGGGCACCCTTGGATTTGAGTCATTCAATTCTAATTTCCCCTGCAGGAGCCCTGGAGAAGAAAATGCAACCCACTCCAGTATTCTTGCCTGGAGAATTTCATGGACAGAAGTGCCTGGTGAGCTACAGTCCATGGGAATGCAAAGAGTCAGATGTGACTGAGCAACTAACACATACACACACACACACACACACACACACACACACACAAGTCGAATTATAGCAGGACTTTTAGTCTATATAACTTAAAATGTTAGAGATCAGACTTAAATATCGATGATAACACTTTCAAAAATAAGTACTTTTACACTATTATACAATACTAACCATAAGCCATACAAAATAATTCCAAATACAAACCCAAACGTATTCATTACTTATATTTCTCCTTCCCTCCAAAGCCAATTCCAAAAGAGAATTCTTGTTTGATGGATCAAGAATTTTTGTCAAATTTAACATTCCTAGATGTTTATAAAATAAATAGATTTTTTAATATTCCAAATTACTCTCATCTCAACATAAGATAAAGAAAACTGGATTCTAAAATCCCACTGCTCTGATTACCATCATATGTTGCCCTGAGTTCTAACACTATTTCAAGTTGAACTTACGAGGTGTTACACCTCAAAACACATGTCAAATACCACTCTGGCATCTGCTCACGTCAACTTGTAGAAATGAATATGGATAAATGCACATGTGACTACCCAAAAAAAGGGAATAGCACATAAGTTTTTTGTTGGTGGTGTTGTTTAGTTTTATTTGTATTATTCCCTTGACTAAACAAGTAAATAATAATGAAAAGAAAATAGTCAACTGTGTTCAGGGAAGGAAGAAACTCCAAAAATAGGCCATCACAGAAATAAACATAACAAAACTTTTATTATGTCCAAATGCCTGTTAGTCATTTTGGTATAATCTCAAAGGATTATAACTTTGCACATGCATAATTTTCAAAGTGCAATTACCTACATTGTATCAATATAATGGAGCGTTTGAACAAATCTTGTGATAGGAGATACCAGAAATATCTGAGTTGTATCCTGTTAAGTTTTTATAAACAAGGCCATATTCCATTGTTCTGATTATAATTCAGCCACATCCATTTTTGTCATGTTTATATAGACTTAACTATAGCTTGTTCTTAAATTATCTTGATGGAAGGTGTGGCTATCTGGCTTACCCACAATATATACGTGACAGAGAGGCCATAAATATAAATATCTGAATTCTCCTGGGCTATTTGTTATGATCAGAGCAGGTAAAATAATGCTGAAACATTTTTCCCCTTTCAGGTTTTTTATTATGGAGTCCAATACAGAATACAAGGAGAAGATACTGATTAGGCTCCTGGGAGAATTACAGAGTGTACACAGTCTAGGGGAACAAATAAGAGAATTCATTTAACCTCATCCCATACTCCAAAGACAATTTCATCATTATTTTTTGAACAATTTATGTTCCTCTGTCAAGGTGGTCCCAGGGAACATTTGGTCAGTTACAACTGATCTTTACAGCACAGTCAGACTATGAAACTTCTAAAAAATGGTCAGAAATAAAGCTTGCATTCAAATGCTGAGAAGCACTGACACTTTACTGAGAAATGGCATTGGCAAACACAACATTCTCTTCCTTGTCTTTGGAACATGGATTTCAACTCTGATGCCACTTTGTTCCATGGGGAGCCTTTTCAGACCTTCTCACCCCTCTCTCTGTGATAGGGGCCTCTCCACTGACCTCTCTGGTCACCCTATGTTTTTCTCTGCAATAGCAATTATTTGCATTTATTCATAGAAATAGCTCCCAAAATATTAGAAGTTCTGCATAAACTTAGCTATGTCTGTCTTATTCACCATTGTATCAGTCTTCATCAAAGGAATGGGCAAATAAATGACTGAATGACTGTGTCTGCTGTCCAATACTTTAAGACAGTAGCTTCATAACTTTTCCATTGGAGAGACTTGATGAAAACTATATTATGTGCTAGACATGAAGCATTACTCAGGGGTTACTAAAGAATGGAACTGACATGTACTGAGTAGCACCTATGTGCCAAGCACGAAGTCTCTTTTCTGGTGAAATTTAATTTATCCTAATTCTTACACCACCTCTACTAGGTACTTAATATTATTACTTTACAGATGGATAATAAACTAGGAAATATAAGAAATTTTGTATATTTTATCTGATTCTGTAATTCTCTATATTTCTACTTGTACAATGAGAATCGAAGTACCTTGGTTTACTTGTCTTCAAAAAATGAGGATGAGCATATTACAAAAAGAATACATCAATAATGGTGCCAAGCATTCATATAGGCCTCAAAGGGGCCATTAAACACCCCTTTATTCGTCTCAAAAGAAACCCCATATCAATTAGCAATTCCAAGCATCTTTTAATCTTGTTTTGTGACAAGTCATTGGGCCATAATTGGGTCTGAAGACAAATGGTTTTGTAATTTTTATGGTAGACATTGAGAAGAATAATACTGCAGTAAATATTTTCTATACCCTACTACTCTCCTGTCACCTGCCCTGGGTATGTCTTGTAGGTCTCTTCTTACTCTCCCACAGAAAGAATAATTATGGGACAATAAAACCATATTCTAACACATACTTAAACAATTTCTAGAATAACACATACTGCTGGGCCAACAATTCTGATCTAGCACAGTATCTTGGGGGAAGACTAAGAAAGGTTTTTATCTCTCTTCAAATCATGACATGTGTTTGTTCAGTACACATGGATATAACCAGCTTTCTTACTTTACTGACAGACAGTAGAATACCAGACAGGAAAGTTTTGATGATGAAAGTTTGGGGTAGGGACAGAACAGGAGGGATAGACTAAAGAATCAATCCAAAACACAGAACACTGCATTAAAAAGAAGGCCTTTGTGGGAAGTGAGGAGCAAGTCATGGGCACCAGGCATATGAAAAAGTGAAAAGAAGTAAGGAAGTAGTGAGAGAAGCTTTGATGACTTGACTATTCTCCTAGAGCTGGCACTAGACAGAACTACCAATTATGAAAATGAGCCTCATTCTACTGATAAATGTGATCCACAAACTACATTTTAAGAAACACTGATCTAGAGGATCTCACCTAAGTTAAGTCATGTTCTTATTTTCTTTTCCTGTCTCCACTTAATTGGGATAAACAAGATTGATACGGTGTTTCAGTTCAATAAGTACTACTTATTGCTTATCACAAACTTGTAAAGCACAAAAGCATACAAATAGTAGAATGGAATCTGTTAGAGAATTGCTTATTCATCAAATGTTGTCTGTTTTTTTGATGTTATTCTGCCAGCCCTGTTTAGCTATAAACAAGTCCTTGGGATAATGTTGATAAGTTTGCTTCATATTTTCACTGTAACATTATGTGTGTCCCCAACCTCTTAAAGTACAGAGAATCTTCAAAAGAAAAACGGGCCTATGGTTATGAAATTCTGGCAATAGCCCATTAAAAGAAAAGAGAGCAACAAGTTTTTCATTAACTAAAATCAATAACATATGCCACTGCAATTTGCCATCATTGCAAAAATATTGCATTCCAATCAGAGAAAGTACAAAAGGTTGTAAGCTCTACAGAGTCACAGAGGTAAACAAAATTAGGGCAGTAAACTAGTCAGTGGTATGAAATCAATAGATTCACTGAGCTCCAAATCCTATGCAGAAGTCTTTAAAGCAAAAGTATGATATCCAAGGAGAAGGTGTAACACAAATCAATAAGGACCACTCCTAACCTGACAATAGAATTGTGAAATGTATTCTGTTTGCTGTTTGATACCCATCAAAATTAACGAATCATTTTTATTTCAGAGAAAACAATTACAAGAGATTCTGCTTTTCTAGCACAGAAGTCTCTTGGTAATAGACCATCCTGAGAGATGGTATAGATACAGTTCTCCCTGAAAACTGTTTTTGCTGTACAATCCCCTCTCCAAAGAGTCTTCTCCTCTCCCTAAAAAGTAGTGCTGAAAGTTATCCAGAAGAAAAAAAAAATTCAATTAGTAAAGGGGCTTTTGAAAATGATGTAGAAGTAAACTTGTATATATGTTTAAAAAGTACCACTATAGAGCTTCCCTGGTGGCTCAATGGTGAAGTATCTGCCTGTCAATGCAGGAGACATGGGTTCAATTACTGGTATGGAAAGATCCCATGTACCACGGAGACACTAAACCTGTGGCCACAACTATTGAGCCTGTGATCTATAGCCTGGGAGCCACAACCACTGAGCCCATGTGCTGCAACTACTGAAGCCTGTGCTACCTTAGAACCCATGCTCTGCAACAAGAGAAACCAGCACAATGGGAAGCCAGAGCACCACAACTAGAGAGTAGCCCCCAGTCGCCACAACTAGAGAAAAGCCCACACAGCAACAAAAAGCCAGTACAGCCAAAAATACATAATTTTTTAATTAAAAAAAATAAGCTACTGACCATTTTCCATGGTTCCATTCCCCTGCAGTGCTTCCTTAAAGTAAAATATCTGGTTTCGGGGATCTTATCTTAGTGACATCTGCTATTATGACACCTCACAAATGATTAGCACCATTTATTACACTAGTTGTAATTTTTTTTAGAAGTTACCATGTATGAGACACCATACTGGTTGCTTTAGATTTGTTATTTCATTAACCCCTCAAAACTCCTATACTGCAGATATTAGTCACTTTTCAGATGAGGAAACAAAGATCTACAGAGGCCAAATAAAGTCATCAAGATTATACAGATAGTGACGAAAAGGAAGAGAGTGTAGATTTTCCTTGGTGCCGTTCCATTCAAGA
>ML664659.1:315143-340298 GCA_007570785.1 Antilocapra americana | reverse complement strand
CATATAGGGGTCTTGTTTTGTATCCATTCAGCCAGTCATTGTCTTTTGGTTGGTGCATCCAACCCATTTACATTTAAGGTGATTATTGATAAGCATGATCCCATTGCCATTTACTTCGTTGTTTTGGGTTCCAATTTATACACCTTTTCTGTGTTTCCTGTCTAGAGAAGATCGTTTAGCATTTGTTGAAGAGCTGGTATGATGGTGCTGAATTCTCTCAGCTTTTGCTTGTTTGCAAAGCTTTTAATTTCTCCTTCATATTTGAATGAGATCCTTGCTTGGTACAGTAATCTGGGCTATAGGTTTTTCTCTTTCATCAGTTTAAGTATGCCCTGCCATCCCCTCGGGCCTGAAGATTTCTATTGAAAGATCAGCTGTTATCCTTATGGGAATCCCCTTGTGTATTATCTGTTGTTTTTCCCTTGCTGCTTTTAATATTTGTTCTTTGTGTTTGATCTTCATTAATTTGATGAATATGTGTCTTAGGGTGTTTACCTTGGGTTTATCAAGTTTGTGACTTTCTGGGTTTCCCTGGACTTGGGTGGCTATTTCCTTCCCCATTTTAGGAAAGTTTTCGACTATTATCTCCTCAAGTATTTTTTCGTGGCCATTATTTTTATCTTCTTCTTCTGAGACTCCAATGAATCGAATGTTTGGGTGCTTAACATTGTTACAGAGGTCTCTGAGGTTGTCCTCATTTATTTTAATTCTTTTTTCCTCTCTTCTTCATTTATTTCCACCATTCTATCTTCTAACTCAGTTACTTTATCTTCTGCCTCAGTTTTTTTACTCTTGGTTTCCTCCAGAGTGCTTTTGATCTCAGTTATTCCATTATTAATTATTGTTTTCAACCCTTTTTAATTTGTTCTAGGTCTTTGTTAAACTCTTCTTGCATCTTTCAATCCTTTTCTCCAAACTAATTATCTGTAACTCCATTTTGTTTTCAAGATTTTGAATCATTTTTACTATCATTATTCTGAATTCTTTTTCAGTTAGACTCCCCATCTCCTCCTCTCTTTTGTTTGGTTTGGTGGGCATTAATCATGTTCCTTTACCTGCTGAATATTTCTCTGCCTTTTCATCTTGTTTAGATTGCTGTGTTTTTTGTGGCCCTTCTGTATGCTGAAAGCTTGTGGTTCTTCTTTATTGTGGAGGTTCCTTCATGTGGGTGGGGTTGCATGAGTGGCTTGTCCAGGTTTCTTGGTTAGGGAAGCTTGCATCGGTGTTCTAGTGGGTGGAGCTGGATTTCTTCTCTCTGGAGTGCAATGAAGTGTCCAGTAGTGCGTTTTGAGGTGTCTGTGGGTTTGGTGTGACTTTTGGCCTCCTGTATTTTTGTGCTCAGTGTTATGTTCCTGCTTTTTTGGAGAATTAGCTTGGTATGTCTTGCTCTTAAAATTGTTGGCCCTTGGCAGGAGCTTGGTTTCAGCATAAGTATGGAGGCTTTTGGATGAGCTCTTGCCAATTAATGTTCCCTGTATTCAGAAGTTTTCTGGTGTTTTGGATTTAAGCCTGCTGTCTCTGGCTTTCAGTCTTATTCTTACAGTAGCCTCAAGACTTATCCATCCATACAGCACCGATGCTAAAACATCTAGGTTAATGGTGAAAAGATTCTCCACAGTGAGGGACACCCAGAGAGGTTCATTGAGTTACATGGAGAGGAGAAGAGCGAGGAGGGAGATAAAGGTGACCAGGGGGAGAAGAGGAAAATCAAAAGGGGAGAGCAATCTAGCCAGTAACCAATTCCCTATTTGCTTTCTACAGAGAGGTTCAGGGAGTTTCATAGAGAAGAGAGGAGGGAGGAAGCAGATACAGGTGACCAGGGGTAGAGGAGGGGAAGTCAAAAGGAGAGAGACCAATGTAGCCAATGATCAGTTCCCTATGTGTTCTCCACAGCCTGGAATACCCAAAGAGATTCACACAGTTAAGTAGAGAAGAGAAGTGGGAGGGAAGAAGTAGAGGTGACCTGGGGGACAAAAAGGAGTGTCAAAAGGGAAGAGAGCAATCAAGCCAGTAACCACACTCCTAAGTCAAAATGAGTACTGAAGATTGGATTCTTAAAGGTACAAAATTGATAACAAATACCAAAAAGCAAAGATTAAAACTCTAGTGTAGAGGTTAGACTCTCAAAAATACAGTATTAAAAAAACAAGACAAAAATCACGTTATATATATATATATATATATGAAATTTGCTTTAAAAGTAGGGTGCTTTTTGGAAATTAATAGTAGGTTTTAACAATGAAAATTTAAAACGTAATAAAGAACTTAAAAATAAAAAATTAAAAATGATAATAGTAAAATGTATCTAGGAATTTCTCTGGAGCTGTTGAGTTTCAGGTAGTTCAGTTCAGTTTCTGATAGTTCCTTCTTCCAGCATATACTTCTTATCAAGGTCTATAGGTGCCTTCCACTGTAGTCAGTGCTAACTATAAGGTTTTGGTCTGTGGCACCTGTCACTTCCAATGTGGTTACCTCTTCTTTGTTTATTTTGGCTTCCTCTGTTTGTAATTCTCTTCAGTATCTAACTTCCACGCTGACAGAAGGGGGGCAAAGGTGGTCATTTATTTAGGCTCACTTGTTCAATTGTGCTGTGGGGAGGGAGGAACACTGCAAAAAAATATCAGTGTCATGTGTGAGGAGAGCTCGCAGTGTCTGTGCCCCATTGGGTTTGCCCCCACTCATGGTATGTGTGCTATGCCAGTGTACACTGCTCAGGCTCCAGGTTGCTCTGCAGGAATTGTATAAAGCAGGCCCTGGGTTCAGTGCACTTCTCAGGTCTAAGCGGTTCAGGTTCAGGTTCTTGGGTACTCCACAAAGGCACAGACTCGGTTGGGCCTGCGGTTTGTGCCCTTCCCAGGTCCGAGCAGCTCAGTGACCAGGGGCTTGGCGAGCACAGTATCCCCAGGTGAGGCAGTGCGTCTTGTCACCTCCCTGGTCCAGGCTGCTCAGTTTTTAGTTGCGCAGCAGGAGCGCTGTCTCAGGTGTGCTGTGTGTCTCCTCTGGGAAGCTGATCTCTGTCTGCGCCCCTCCTGGCAGATATCAACCATCCAGGATCTCAGGAAGACTTAGTTAGCAACTGGGAGCCTGCTCACAGTTTGGCAGAGGATGCCATCTGAGGCTGAGGTTTTCCCTTGCCTTGTGGCTCTGGCTGTTGCCTGCCTGCCTCCCTGCCTCTGGTGGGCTGGTCCACTACCAGCTAGCTCTCCTCTGCTATTCACTCAGTCCTTTGTTCTGTGAGCAGACTCAGCAGTGTGTTAGGTTAGAGCTTTTCACGGGAATGTTCTCTCTCTTCCTCTTTTTCTTTTTTTTTTTATTCTTTCTCTCTGGCCATCCCACAGTTTGGGTTGCTAGCTCATGTTAGCTCCCTCAGATTGTCCTCAGGGCATTCAGGCGCAGTCCTTTCCTTAAACAATGCAGCTCGCACCTCCTTGTTCAGCCCCCACTTGCTGGTGGCAGATGCGAGTGTTTGGGTTACTTCTCAGCTGGGAGTTGCAGTTAAGTACATAATCTGTGGGTTTTATTCATTTTTTTTCTTCCTGGTTATGTTGCCCTCTGGGATCCCAAAACTCCCCACAGACCCACTGGTGAGAGGGTTTCCCAGTGTTTGGAGACTTCTCTTCTTTTTCAACTCCCTCCCTGGAACAGGTCTCTGTCCCTAATTCTTTTGTCTCTCTTTTTATCTTTTATATTTTGTCCTATGTCCTTTTAAAGACAATGGGCTGCCTTTCTGCATGCCTGATGTCTTCCACCACCATTCAGAAGTTATTTTGTGGTATTTGCTCAGTTTTCAAATGATCTTGCACTGACTTTGTGGGGGGAAAATTGGTCTCCCCATCCTATTCCTCCACCATCTTAGGACCTCCCCCCAGACTCAAAATTAAAGGACAATTCTCTTCATTGTATTTGGAAGTAAAATCATGGCTATGTTTTTGGTTTGTTTGTTTGTTTTTGTGTTTTGGAAACAGATAAAATGATTTTAAAATTTATGCAGAATTTCAAGGTCAGGAAGAATAAAGATAATCTTGAACAAGAAAGGATGATATATACTCTCAGAAGTCATAGTTTTCTATAAAGGCATAACAAAGCATTACAGTACTGTTATGGTGGTAAAATACCATAAACTATGGAGCAAAAAACAGAGAAATCAGAAAGCAAAGCATTCTATTGCTACCTAACAAATCATCTCAAACTAAGCAGCGTGAGACATACCCATTTTTATCTCATGGTTCTGGAGGTTAGAAGTCTAAATGGGCTCAACTCATTTCTCACTTCAGTCCTGCAAGGCCAAAATTAATACTGGGACTTCATCTGAAGGTATAGGGAATAATTTGTTTCCAAGCTCATTCAGGTTGTTGGCCAAATCCAATTCCTTCAAGTGCAAATCTAAATTCCCTGTTTCCTTACTGGCTGTCAGCTGAGAGTTATCCCCTCCATCTCAAGGCTGCCTGTATACCACCTTTCATGGCCCCTTCTATCATTTAACCAGGAACAGTGTGTTGACTACTTTTGGTATTTCAAATCTCTGGCTTTCTCTTTTGTCATAAATAGCAGAAAATATGCTGCATTTAAGAGCTTGTGATTAAATCAGGCCCAGGTCCACCTAGATGATCTCCTTATCTGTACACTATTTGGTCCATTGTGCCATATAATACAACATGATTATGAGAGGGCTATATCATCATATTCACAAATTCCCATCATTAATGTGTAGCATCTGGGAGAGCCATTTTAGAATTCTGTCTGTCACACATATTCGCATCAATGTGGTTTCATGGTTTTCCACAAATGTGGCACTGCAAAGCAGTAAGAAACTCATTTTGTTTTCAATAAGTAACTTAACCAGTTGGATACCTATGTAGAAAAAAATGAAACTTTCACAGGTGAAAATACTTTCAGCTGGATTACAGATCTAAAATATGGAAATTAAGCATCTAAAAAATAACAGGAAATGTCCTCATTTCCTTTAGAGAACCAAAGATTTCTTAAATAGGATATTAAAACACTAAACTTAAAAAGGTTAACAAATTACACTTCATTAAAATTTAAGAACTTCTGTTTATCCAAAGATGACATTAAAACAGTGAGAAAGTAAGCCATAGAGTTGGAGGGGATGTTGGCAATAAATGTATCAGATGAAGGGCTCCTATCCAGAATATATATTTTATTAAACATTCTATATATCAGTGAGAAAAAGAAAGACAACTCAAGTTTTGAAATAGGCAAAGGATGTGGGAAGCCCCTTACAAAAGAAGATAACACAGAAGTGGATAAAAATATTTTTTTTTTAATTTTAAACTCCATTTGCTACCAGAGAAATACAAATTAAAAACACAATGTGTTATCACAACATCCCAACCAAAATGACCAATATAGGGGGAAAAAAAGACTGCTGCAATAGATTGCATTAATAGTGTCAATTCTTCATCTCTTACTGTAACCACGATCTTGCCATGGGACTTTTGAATTCTTCCTGTTAAATTTGTCTCTATTCTTATCTTTGGATTTGACCTTATGACTTGCCAATAGAATAAATCAGAAGCAAATGTGCAACATTTTCAAACCTATGTCTTAGGGCCTAAATGTTTCTGTTAGCCTACATGTATTTTTGCCATCTCCATTAGCCCAATTGTTAAAGAATCCTCCTGCAATGCAGGAGACCCCAGTTAGATTCCTGGTTTGGGAAGACCTGCTAGAGAGTGGATAGGCTACCCATTCCAGTATTCTTGGGCTTCCCTTGTGGCTCAGCTGGTAAAGAATCCTCCTGCAATGAAGGAGACCACAGTTCAATCCCTGGGTTGGGAAGATTCCCTGGAGAATGGAAAGGCTACCCACTCCAGTATTCTGGCCTGGAGAATTCCATGGACTGTATAGTCCATGGGGTCGCAAAGAGTTGGGCAGGACTGAGCGACTTTCACTTTCACTTTCTGAGCAGTGTTTCCCCAGTATAATTGCTGCTCACCCACTCTCTGGTTTGTGTCCCTGAATAAACACACAGAGAAGAGACCACCATAAAGAATCAATTCCAGCCAGAACCACTGTTTAGAGGAGAGCCACCCAGGAGAACCTAACATATCATTTGAGCCTGGGACCACCTACAGATGTATCAGTATAAGCAACAATAAATTGTTCTTATCTTTAGCCACTAAGTTTGTAATAATTTGCTTTGCAGTAATAGCAAATGTTAGTGAAGAGGTGCAGTAACTAGAATTCTCAAATGCTGATAGTGGGAGTAAAAATTGGTACATTCACTTGGGTGAACTCACAAAGTTAACCATGTGTTTGCCCTTCAATGCAGCTAGTCCAGTCCAGAAATGCAAATATATACACACTTCGAGACATGCACTAGAGGGATCACAACAGTACTACTCAAACTGCAAAAAATGTAAAACAGTACAATGCATAATATATACTGGTTCACTCATATACTGAAATATTATAAAGAAATGAAAATGGATAAAAACAGCAATATTCAACACTATGGATGAACTGTAAAATTATACTTTGAGCTAAAGAAAATTGTCATGGAGGGAGAACATATGTAAACCCATGGTGATATCGTGACATTGTATGGCAATAACAATAAAAAAATAAAAATTAAATTAAAAAAATAAATAAAATGGTCACAAAAGAGTATATATTGTATAATCCCACTCATTAAAATTCAAAATTTGGCAAAATTAACAGGCTTATAGAAGCATGGTTATCTTTTGGAAGGGTAATGGCAGGGTGGCAAGAGTTAAATAAAGAGGCTTCTATAGTGCTGGCTATGTTCTATAACTTGATCTGTCTGATGGTTACATGGAAGTGTTTATTTTCTACAAATCTATAAAGCACTACACTTAGAATTTGTGTACTTGTACTTATCTGTATTTATGACCCTTCCCAGTCTTCCTCATACCAAACTCACACTATACTATAATGATTTTTATACCAAGTTATTTGCTTAAGGGTCCTGTGTATCTCAAAATAGTAGCAGTGTGGGGACTACAGAAGTTGTAAGGTTATTAGATGTGATCATTTCATTCTATCACACAAGGAAGGGCTTTCCAAACTTGGAAGACGTCCAGTGTGAACAATTTACTTCTGTCTAGTTCCCTTTGCTATCCCTTTTCTCAATACCAATTCCCTTCTGTGCAACCCCTTCTTTAAAGTTTCAGTGACAGTCCCTTGCTGCTCTTCCCTTGGGAAATTCCATCTGTCTTCACAAGAAGAGAGTTCTCCTCCTCTTAATCACTTCCTGCTTTTGTGTCAACTGGAGTGTCTAGGGCTTCAGGTATAATGCTAACAGAGACTCTCATGAGCACAGATATCATTCCCTTTGGAATGGTCCTATGCAGACCCTAAGGCCCTCAAAGAGTGAAAGTGGGTAACCTCATCTCACCAGTCTACCAGTGAAATCCACAGCTGATGCCTCACTAACTTACCTAATAGGGGTATAAACCTTCCTGTGTGGACATTTATTTTTTGTTGGAGTTAAAATTACAATCCAATATTAAATGAATAGGAATCCTGCACTTGCTAACTTGAGCATTATTTCTAAGTCCTTTCAAACTATAAACAAAATTAAAGCAAGCCCATGCACTATTTTTCTGAGGATTCCCTGAGTGCTATATTTACAGGAGCCACAACACTAAACTCCCTTTATATTGAAGAGACTCGGTGAAAGCTCAGTTTATATAATTTTTCATTTCAATTTCCCTCTGGAGAAAGAAATGGCAACCTACTGTGGTATTCTTCCCTGGGAAATCCCATAGACAGAGGAGCCTGGCGGGCTAAGAGTCAGACGTGACTTAACTACTAAACAATAACTATTTCCCTCACTCACAGAAACACAGGGATGTGAGGACAAGGATTCTGGCTTCCCATTCAACATGTCTTTCCCTGTTTCTAAACAGAGAATTCATGTTTTTCTTCAATTTCACTGAAAACACAACAGTCTATAATTTTCCTTTGGTTTACTCTAGTAAATCTTTTCCCCTCTCAATAGAAAGTACTGCCAGACTGACCTCAGTGTTATTGCTGGTATTCAGTTTAGTCTCCCCTTGTTATTTCTCAGAGAAGGCGATGGCACCCCACTCCAGTACTCTTGCCTGGAAAATCCCGTGGATGGAGGAGCTTGGTAGGCTATAGTCCATGGGGTCGCTAAGAGTTGGACATGACTGAGTGACTTCACTTTCACTTTTCACTTTCATGCATTGGAGAAGGAAATGGCAACCCACTCCAGTGTTATTGCCTGGAGAATCCCAGGGATGGGGGAGCCTGGTGGGCTGCCGTCTATGGGGTCGCACAGAGTCGGATATGACTGAGCATCTTAGCAGCAGCAGCAGCACTATTTCTAGTACACATTTCAGGTTTTACTCATATGAAACTTTTCTTCATTTTCTTAGGTGTGGTGTTACTGCTGGTGTTATATTCTCCTGTTCATTTCGATGGTTATATGAGAAATACAAGTGGCAAGTAGGGACTGCATGCTAAGTCGCTTTACTCGTGTCTCTTTGCGAATCCTTGGACTGTAACCTGCCAGGTTCCTCTGTCCATGGGATTCTCCAGGCAAGAATATTGGAGTGGTTTAAAGAAGTAGTTCTGAAATTTCAATGCACAAATGAGAAGTGAGAATCTAGTTAAAATGCATATTGTAGGGTAGGGCCAAAGACTACACATTTCTAACAAGCTTCAGATGATGCCAGTACTGATGGGCCTTGTACCACAAATTGAGTACCATGTATTTGGAAACTGTGAAGACAAACTGCTTGGTTAAAATTTCATCTCCTCCATGTACTTTATCTATGTTAAAAGAGAATTTTCCACAGACAATTTACTGATCTCGTAGGATTTTATTCAGTGATTTATGAACCAGGCAGCATTTCAATCTAGCAGACAGTAAAAAGCTCTGAGGAGATATTCAAGGCTTGAGATTCTTATAGGCCAGAATGACCAGGAGCAAGGAACTTAACCCTGGGCATTTGCTGATTGGTTAGAATAAGGTCGCCTTCCTTACAGGAAGAAAAGGGAAGTCTTAGAGCCAGGTTAGATTACTTGTGCTGAACAGGGAAGCACTGACTGGTGGACCTAGGACTTCCTTTTCGAGAAGAGCCCAGCCAAAGAAATATGGTCAAGTCTTGGTTTGCTGACATGGTACACATCATGAGCATCTCTATCTTGAGCCTAACCCAATTTAATAGCTATATGACTTGGGCAATCTATATCCTTATCTTTAAAATGAGGATTGCAATGGTGCCTATCATTGGGAACATAAATATTGAAGGAGATAATACATGTAAAATATTTAGGGAAGTATCTAAATGTAGCAAGGGTACAATAAATTACATGTCTCTGAGGTAATTTGACTTTCATATGTACTGTGCTTAGTCACTCAGTTATGTCCAACTCTTTGCAAGCCCGTGAACTGTAGCCCGCCAGGCTCCTCTATCCATGGGGATTCTCCAGGCAAGAATACTGGAGTGGGTTGCCATGCCCTCCTCCAGGGGATATTCCCAACCCAGGGATCAAACCCAGGTCTCCAACATTGCAGGTGGATTCTTTACCATCTGAGCCACCAGGGAAGCCCAAGAATAGTGGAATAAGTAGCCTATTCTTCCTCCAGGAGATCTTCCCAACCCAGGAATCAAACCAGGGTCTCCTGCATTACAAGCAAATTCTTTACCACCTGGGCTACCAGGGAAGCCCTGACTTCCATATTTAAAGCAATAATTGTAGAAATCATCATAATAAAGTCTCGGATACATTTTCTAGTAGTTGAATTATTCTTATCACTTAGAAGAGATTGTTTCAATTGAAGAAAGAAAAGGTGATTTAAAAAAAAATATGTACCAGGCAAATGACAAGGATGAGTGACAACTAGCAGTAAAAGGCAAAGGAACACATAAGATGCTAGATGCATATGAATATACATATATTTATCCTTCATTTAAACCTTATAATAACCCTGAAAGGCAGATTTTCATTATACTGTTATGCATTATACTGTTTCTAATATGTAGTTAAGGAAACTAAGGTTCAAAAAACTAAAGAAATTTGACCAAAGTCACATGATGAGCAAATAGAAAAACCAGGATTTAAACATATTTGCAAATTTATATTTCACTATCACCCTTGAAAAATTAACTGGCTTTCTGAAACAAGTTCCAAATAGAAAGTGAATTCTCTGTCCATGAATCTCTAAATAATTAAGAGATTCTCAATAATGCCTTCAGCTTCAAATGTTTCACTAACCTTTTTGTGAACTACAATACTTCCACAGCTGCTAGCCTAGCTCCACTAAAGGCATACACGGTCAGCATTTCCATTTTGAATGCTGTAGGGGCACTTTGTAACTCAGCTATAATCAATCTATGTCGGGCTGAGGTTTGTCATTAAAGGTCACGACTCAAGAGCAACTTTAAAATAAAAAATCCTTTTAGCCAACTAAAGTAGAAGCAAGGCACATGAACAGAGGCTGATTCTCCACCTGATTGTAACTCACAGCCAGGTGTCAGATTTAAATATTTGCTTTATGCTTTCCAGAAGACAGCTCCTGTGTATTTTCAACTGCAAAAAAAGAAAGCAAACTGCAGGAGAAAATAATTACAAGTCTATAGAGCTCAGCCAATATCCTATCCAAAGATGCTCTGAACATTTACTTCCATTTTCAAAATGTTGATCATGCTAAAATTTCATCACCACAAACACTGTAGATATCAATGAAAGAAAATGAATATTAGAACACAGATCCAAAATAAGTGAAATAAATATTCTGATTCTAAAATTGAAGATAATAATTTGACTGTGATTTGAAGTACTTAATAACTCCAGAAGTGTCTAAGAATAGACAAATTATAAGTATGAATATCTTTGACATGAAGCTCTAGAAAAAAAATCTAAAATTGCAATGAAACCTAGAAGGGCAGTCCTACTGCCATCTAATAAAGCCAGTTGTATTGTCAGGTACAAGAGGCTCAAGCAAATCGTCCATGATCAGTGGTATACTTATAAAACAGCTCTCCAAAAAAGAAACCCTTAATTTGTATCATTTGCCAATTTCTGGGGTGAAAAATGTACCAACCCAAACTGATATCACTAGGAATGTGACACCACTGAATGCAGAGTTGGATATATGTATACAATTGACTCTGTTAAGCTGATGTTAGTTAGCTACAGCACACTGAGGGCTCAAATCAATAATCTAATCTTCCACCATAGGAAAGTAGAGTAATAAAAGCAAAGTTAACCTAAATAAAATCAGAAGGAAATAATAAAGATTAGAAAGGAAATAAATGAAAGAGAGAATAGTAAGACAATAGAGAAAAATCAATAAGATGAAAGGTTGATTCCTTGAAAAGATCAACAAAATTGAAACTGGAGCCCATTATCCAGAGTGAAGTAAGCCAGAAGCAAAAACAACAATACAGTATATTAACGCATATATATGGAATTTAGAAAGACGGTAACGAGAACCCAGCATGCGAGACAGCAAAAGGAACACAGATGTATAGAATAGATTCGTGGACTCTGTGGATGAGGGAAAGGGTGGGATGATATGGGAGAATGGCATTGAAACATGTTGATTATCATATGTGTAATCAATCGCCAGCCCAGGATTGATGCTCGGGGCCGGTGCAGCGAGATTTCCCGGGGGTAGGGAGGAGGGAGGGGTTCCTGGAGGGGGAGCATATGTAAACCCATGGCGATAACATGTCATTGTATGGCAAAACTAATAATAAAAAAAAGTATCCATTGCAAAAAAAAAAAAAAAAGAAAAACCTTTGCCTAGACTAACCATGGAAAAAAGGGACAAGATGTATTTTACAAAATTAAAAAAGATTATAATAAAAGGTTATGCATTACTGTTGGACAAAAATATTAAGTAACCCAGTAAATGTACAAATTCCTGAAAGACAGATACTACTGAAACTGACTCAAAAAGGAATAGAAAATCTGATCAGATCTTAAAAAGAAGAGAGATTCAATCAGTAAGTTTTTAAAAATCTCCATAATAGTGAAAAGTCCAGTAACCAGATGGCTTCATTGAAGAATTCCAAACATTTAAAGGAGAATAAACACTAATCCTTCACAAACTCATAAAAAGACAAAAGGAAAAGATCCTTTCAAACTCATTATATGAAGCTTATGTTACCCTTATATTAAATTGAGACAAAAACAGTAGGAAAAAACACTACACATAAAAATTCTCAATACAAGCAAAACTAATCCAGCAACATGTGAAAAGGATTCTACATTATGAATAAGGGGGGTTTATTAGAGGATTGACCAGTTCCTTCAACATTAATATCAATATAACATATTATAAGAATTAAGGGCAAAACTCACATCATCATCTCAATAGCTACATAAAAAGCATTTGACAAGATCTAGTACGTTTACGTGAGAAGAATACCCAAAAATTAAGAACAGAAGTCAACTTCTTCAGTCTGAAAAACTGAATCTATGCAAAGTCACAGGTCGCATCGTAATTAATGGTATAAAACTGATAATGCTTCTCTAAAGTCAGGGAAAATACAAAGATATCTGCTTACACCACTTCTATTCAACACTGTACTCAGAACTTTACGTAGGGAAACTAGGTGAAAACGATTAAGGCACCAAGATTGGAAAGGAAGAACTAAAACTCTGTTTATGGATAACATGACCTTGTACATAGAAAATCCTAAGGAAACCATTAAAAAACACTATTAAAGTATACGAGTGCAGTAAGGCTGCAGGATACAAAATCAATTTAAAATAACTACACACTAGCTAAGAAAATAAGTATGAAATTATGCAAATTACATTTATGATAGCAAGAAAACCAAAATACATGGGTATATATTTACCCAAAGAAGTACCAAATGTATACAATGAAAACTTAAAAACATCTTGGATAGACATACAGATCAATGGAATGAAAATGACAGTATAGACATAAATCCACACATTTATGATTTATTGATTTTTTTTACATGGAACCTAAGACAGTTCAATCAGGAAGAATAATCTTTTTAATAAGTGATAGTGGGATAAATGGATAGCTACAGGCTAAAGCATGAAGTTGGACCTCCCTGCATCACAACAAAAACAAAAAGTAATTCAAAATACATCAGAGACTGAATTATAAGAGTTGAACTATAAAATTCTTGGAAGGAAACAAAGGACTAAATGCCCATGGTCTTGGATTGAGCAACATTTTTTTAGATATGCCACCAAAAGCACAAATGACAAAAAGAAAAACAGAAAAATTGAACTACATGAAAGTTAAACACTTTTCTACTTCAAAAACTACCATCAAGAAAGTGAAAAGACCACCCAGATAATGGAGAGAAATTTTCACAAGTCATATGTCTGATAAGAGAGCTGTATTGAGAATATATGAAGAAAATTTTAAATAATAAAAAGGTAAGTAACCTAATTAAATCACAGGCAACATATCTGAAGGAAAACTGTTTCTCCACTCACAACACTTACAACATCAAATGTGTGGGGTTTTTCTCCACCCCAACCAATTTTCCAATCCTCAGGATACCAACTGAGTGTTCTATAATGTAATTAACATTACTTCAGATATACAGTAAGATTCCACAGTCTAAACAGCTCAGTCTCACAAGAGTGTCCTCGCTTCAGATGCCAATCACAAGCCATGAGTCCTCAGAGTACTCACATTTCTGTCTAACCTGGCTACAATGTCAGAGGTTCCCACAGCCTCCTATTGCTTAGGTTCAATAATTTGTTGAAATAGCTCACAAAACTCAGGGAAACATCTACTTATGTTTACCAGCTTATTACAATAAATATTATAAAAGATACAAATGAAAATCAAGATGAAATCCATACATTGGAAAATGTCCAGAGGACTTTTGAGTACAGAAACTTTGGTTCCCATGGAGCTGGGGTGTATCTCCCTCCAAAATATGGATATATTATTCATCAACCCAGAAGTTCTCTGAACTCTGTATTTCAGGGATTGCATGGGGGCTTTCTCACATAGGCATGATCAATTATTAACTAGAGCCCTCCTCTCTCCTCTCCCCATTGAATGCAGATGAGGTAGAAATTTCCAAATTTCTTATCATGGCTTGGTCTTTGTGATAGCCCCTATCAGGAAGCTATCCAGGAGCCCACCAAGAGGTGCTTGATTTGAACACAAGACACTCCCTACAACCCAATAATTTCCAAGGGATTTAAGAGATCTGTGTAAGATGTTCATTCAACATCATCAATGAGGAAATTCAAGGGTTTAAGGAGTTCTGTACCAGAAACAACTATATAGTTCTTATTACATCATAAAATTTGATTTAACCTATCTTTGCAGAAGACACACAATTACCCATTAGGCACATAAAAACGCACAAAATAGTCATTTGGGAAATGTAAAGCAAAACATGAGATACCACTTCATGCCAATTAGGATGGCTATTTTTTTTAAAGCAAACAATGACAAATGTTAGCAAGTATGAAGGCAACTAGAATGTTCATATCAATACATTGCTGGTGGGAATGTATAATACTGAAGCAACTATGGATTTTAATTTGGTATTTCCTGAAAATGTTACACATTGAGTTATCATATGACTCAGTGGTAAGATACCTACTCCTAAGTATATACCAAAGGGAAATAAAAAAGCAGGTCCTCACAAATACTTATACACAATGTGCATAGCAGCATTATGCATGACAGCAACAAAGTGGAAACCAGCACATGTCTGTCAACTGATGAGTGGATAACAAACATGTGGTATATTTATATAATGGCATATTCAACAGTAAAAAGAAACGCTGCTGCTGCTGCTAAGTCGCTTCAGTTGTGTCTGACTCTGTGCGACCCCGTAGACAGCAGCCCACCAGGATCTGCCATCCCTGGGATTCTCCAGGCAAGAACACTGGAGTGGGTTGCCATTTCCTTCTCCAAAGCATGAAAGTGAAAAATGAAATTGAAGTTGCTCATTCGTGTCCAACTCCTAGCAACCCCATGGACTGCAGCCTACCAGGCTCCTCCATCCATGGGATTTTCCAGGCAAGAGTACTGGAGTGGGTTGCCACTGCCTTCTCCAACGAATTGCTAATACATGCTATAACACAGATGAACCCTGAAAATATTATTCTATGGTGCATAATTCCATTTACATCAAATTCCAGGAAAGTCAAATCTATAGAGACAGAAAGGATAGTAGTGGTTTCCTAGGGCTGAGAGTGGGGGACATGAGGAATGACTACCAATGGCTACTGGCTTCTGCAAAAATAAAACTATTGTTAAGTTGGATTGTGGTGACAGTTGCATAACCCTATAAATTTACCAACAAAACACTGAACTGTAAGCTTTAAATGGGTGAATTATAATATCTCAGCAAAGATTTTACAAACAAAAGTGAAAGCAGCTAACATTTACTGAGTACTCATTAGATTCCCAGCACTGTGCTATTTCATTTATACTTAATATTTCATCTACTCTGCACGAGAACACTGAGTTAGGTATGATCGTTTACTCCTTTGATCCTTAAGGTAAGGATCAAAGAAGTTAAGGATCCCTAGGCCCTAGGTCCCATAGCGAGTTAGTGGTAAAACTGAACTTGAATCTATGTTTGATTTCAAAGGCTATGTCTACAATTGAAGTTACTACCCTACACTGCCTGGATATCAAGAAAACAAGCAATTGCTGAAGAATAAATGGACATAGTGAAAGTGTGTAGAAATTAAGGGTCTGAAGATAGAACCTAGGGACACTGTAACTTGAGAGCCAAACAGAGGAATAACTCAAAAGAGAATGAAAAAGATTAATAGAAAACTGAAATAAAAGTAGCTCCTTGAAAAGATATTAAATATATATCAGGTGCTGAGAATACAACAGTAAACAAGATGTAATTGCTGTCCTAAATATATACTAGACAGATAACTTTTAAAAATCATAGCCAAAATTGAGAGTTGACTTAGCATTTCTAGAATACAGGTTAATGCTTATTCAAGGATGTATCCACATGGATTTCAGGAAAGACAGCCAGAGGCAAAGTTGCTCTGCAAAAGCTGTTTCCAGCATCCCATTATTAGTGTTTTTGTACTATCCCTTTCCCAACACACATCTCTCCAAGCCCCTTTACCTTTCTGATGCTTAGTGATCTATTTTTCCTGCTTCCACTATTGTCTAGAAAGAACCAGATACCAGTCATTTAAATCCCATTGTGAATGAGTTAGTATTATGTAAAACTGGTAGAAATAAGTATCCAGTCTTAGGAAGATTTTTCTGAAATGTAAAGTGCTCAGAATTACATGTTATTTAGTTTGTTCCATTTACTGTACATACACACACACACACACACACACACACACATACACACACACATATATATATGTTTTTCAAATTCTTCTATAAATATTTTGACAGCAGCGGCCACATTTACTATATCCTGGAAATATACTATTTTGGGGGAAGGAGGATTGACTCAGGGATAAATATATGCTTAATACTTGGTGGACTGAATAGTTCCATTCAGTCACTCAGTCGTGTCCGACTCTTTGCGACCCCATGGACCACAGCACGCCAGGCCTCCCTGTCCATCACCAACTCCCAGAGCTTACTCAAACTCACGTCCATTGAGTCGATGATGCCATCCAACCATCTCATCCTCTGTCATCCCCTTCTCCTCCCGCCTTCAATCTTTCCCAGCATCAGGGTCTTTTCCAAGGAGTCAGTTCTTCAAATCAGGTGGCCAAAGTATTGGAATTTCAGCTTCATCATCAGTCCTTCCAATGAATATTCAGAACTGATTTCCTTGAGGATGGACTGGTTGGATCTCCCTGCAGTCCAGGGGAACTCCAAGAGCCTTCTCCAACACCACAGTTTAAAAGCACAAATTTTTCGGCACTCAGCCTTCTTTACAGTCCAACAACTCTTGACTGAATAGTAACATGTTAATTTTTTCTCAAGTCTAGCTGACCCTTGTTTTCATCCAGTTGTATTTAGATATAATTGACATATAGCATTGTATAAGTTTAAGGTATAAAATATAAGGACTTGACTTACATACATCAAGAAATGATTATCACATTAAGTTTCATGAAATCATCTCATATAGATATAAAATTAAATGGAAAAAAATTTTGTGATGAGAACTCAGGATTTACTGTTAATAACTTTCATATATAACATATATCAGTGTTTCTTATATTTGTCATGTTGACATTAGACCCCTAGTACTTACTAATAACTACAAGTTTGTACTTTTTAACTACCTTGATCCAATTTCCCTCCCTCCACATCTACCTTTTATATCTACAAATCTAATCTCTTTTATTTGATTTTGCTTTTGAAGTCCAACTGATTACAACACTAGGTTAGCTCCTGGTATACAACATAGTAATTCAGTACTTCTGTATATTTCAATATGAACACCATGATAATTCTACTTATAATATGACACTGTGCAATGATATTACATAATTACTAGCTATATTATCCACACTGTATATTTCATAACTGATTTTTTTTGGCTGCTCTGCATGGATTGCAGGATCTTAGTTCCCTGACCAGAGATTAAACCTGGGCCCTTAGCAGTGAAAGTGCAGAGTCCCAACCTCTGGATCTTTTTCAAGAAGTTTGTACCTCTTAATCACTCTCACTTATCTGTCTCATCCTCCTACCCATTCCCTCTGGAAACCACCTGTTTTTATCTATAATTCTGTTTCTCTTTTGTTAAGTTTGTCCATTTGTTTTTTAGATTCCACATATAAATGAAATCATACAATCTGTGTCACTCTGCACCTGACATACTTCATTCAGCATACTACCCTCTAGTTTCCTCCACACTGTCACAAAGATCAAGATTTCTTTCTTTGTATGGCTAACATTTTATTCTTTCTGTGTGTATGTGTTCGTATATAAATATATCTCACGTATTTTCTTTATCCATTCATCTCTTGGTGGGCACTTAGGTTGCTTCTATATTTTGGCCTCTGCAAATAATGCTTCAATGAACATAGGGTTGCATATACCTTTTTGAACTACTGCTTTCATTTTTCTGGATAAATACACAGGACAGAAATTGCTAGCATATATGGTAGTTTTATTTTTACGTTTTGAGGAATCTCCATATTATATTCCACAGTGATTTCACCAATTTATATTCCCACAAAAGGCTCATGAGGTTTCCATTTCTCTACATCCTTACCAATACTTCTTATTTGTTTTCTTTTTTTAACTCTTTTTCATAAGGGCCATTCTGAGAGTTGTGAGGTGATATTTCTGTTTTAATTTGCACTTTCCTGATGATTAGCAATGTTGAGCATCTTTACAGATGTCTATTAGCCATATATATGTCTTTGTTAGAAAAATGTCTATTCAGGACTTCTACCCAGTTTTCAATTAGGTTGTTTTGTTTTTTATGTCAAATTGTATGAGTTCTCTGTATATTGTGGATATTGTGCTCCCTTAAAGAGTGGAGTCTCTATTTCCCAGAGTCCTCTGGCTCTCCTAAAAATAAGCCCTGCTGGTTTTCAGAGACCCGTCTTTCCAGTGCATGAGCCCTAGGCTAGGGAGCCCAGTGTGGAACTCAGACGTCCCACTCCTTGGGGAGAACCTCTGCAACTGTAATTATCCTTCTATTTTTGAGTAACCTACTAGGAGTATGGGTCTACATTATATAGGATCTTTGCCCCTCCTACCCTTCTCATTATGGTTCCTTCTTTATATCTTGAATTGTAGATCTTTTCTGCTAGTCTTCAGGTCATCCTCATCGATAGTTACTCTATAAATAGTTGCAATATTGGCAGGCCCATGGGAGCAAGTGAGCTCAGGGTCTTCTTACTCTACCATCTGGGCACTCCCTCTATATCTCTGTCAATTTTATCATAATTATATTTAATGATATTCCCCAGGAAGACAAAACTAGGTTTGATTTATTTATTGCCCTTCCTTCACTAAAAACCAGAGAAAATTATAATTCCCTTCTCAACACAGTTATGATTTTCAAATTCAAAATTTAGCATGTTTCATTTTTATCATATCAATTTTATATCTCTGGTAGGGTCAAAAATTATGGGCTTACAAATACACTGTAACATTCCCTCTCTCAGAGAAGGGCTTCTTGTAATTGTTTAAAGTCTGTGCTAGTTGAACTAGACC
Organism: Antilocapra americana; assembly: GCA_007570785.1. NCBI lineage: Eukaryota > Metazoa > Chordata > Mammalia > Artiodactyla > Antilocapridae > Antilocapra > Antilocapra americana. The sequence continues at coordinate 321,196 of ML664659.1, read as the reverse complement.
AGATGAGTGTTGTGTCCCTTAGAGAATGCAGATCTCTGTAGGTATGTTTTCTGACACCATTTGAGGGGACAGGGTCGGAAGGAAACTATGATCACTGTGTCTTCAATATTCTCTTGAATAAAGAATAACTATCTATACACAGTAGGCCAAGTCCTACAGTTCTTTTTTAGGCAAAGTTCCCTTTGTACTCAGTAGGAGCTTTCTCTGCATGAGGATTCCTAGCTCAGTAGAGCCTGAACTTAAAACAAATATCCTTCACCCACTATAGGCAAATCCTGACTCAAGCAATAGGGTAAATTAGAAACGAGTTTCTGGTGAAAAATACTCTCACACTGGTTGAACATGATGAAACTTATAATGGAAATTACCACCTTTAAATTGTATACAAAGAAAACTCCTCAACTCACAACTTTCCAGGAAAGCTGAACATAAGGGAATAGGGCTTATCTGTTGGAAAGACAGAGCAGAGGACCACCTGTATTGCTGAGAGGGTCACCAGTTGGAATGTTTACCCCTATAACTATTTTCTTCTTGGCCTCTTTGGGTCTAAAATGCTTACAGCATTGGATTCCGAGGAAGGAGTCAATATTAACTGCACATTTACCACATTCTCACATTCACGGCATAAACATTTCAGTCCTCACAACAACCTAATGAGGTATGCACTACTTTCACCACTTTCAAAATGAGTAGGTATAAGAAGTTCAACAAGTCCAAGACCACACAACTAACAAGTAGCAGAGACGACATTCAAACATCATGTTCTAGATTCTATGCTGATAACATGGAGGCTCCCAGATACCTTCAGACTGCTGCTGAGAGTAAGCCCAAAAGGGGAAACAGTGAATTTGCCTGTAAGTTTCAAATAGCTGATTTGGCAGGTGAGAGCAGGAAAATGGAAAAAAAAACTTTATTTGTTTAAAGAAACATCCCTTTAAAGTGCTGGAGACCTTGAATACTAAAGAAACCTGCTCTACAGAGGACTTTGTGGAGGCCGAGAGATTTTGCTCATGTAACACTATGAGAAGTTGTGCCTTATGCCCATCCTATAGCTCCTGCTGACTTGCAAAGGAAATGTTTATCCCATTTTCAACCTCCAAAAATACTACTGTTCAAAGTTTCCGGAGTTTTCCTTAGAAATGATTCAGCAAAAAACAGGCATATACAGGAGGTTACAGGTACATCTACACCTAGACCTTTAATATTTTTTAATAAAAGGTTTTGTAAACTGGATTATTTCCTGCCTTTGACTTGTGTTATAGTCCATATTAGATATTTATCTTCATTTTTGACCACTGTTATTTAAACTTCTGTACTTTTCCTTTCAAGCTTGGTATCTTTCTCAGTAGGCAGTGATTTATAAATAAACATTTATATATACACAAAGTGACTCAGCACAGAATACTACTTTTTCCTTGAAATTCTATCAAATCATTGCCAAATGGACAATTTCAGGAAATTTGCCTGTTCTCACTTGCAAGGATGGTATTACCACACTTCCCACAAAATACAGTATCAACTCAAAGTAGACAAATAACATTTTCCATCCATCAGTCAAGTGCTTTCATTTCACAGTTTTATCTGCTATCCAAAAGCTACTTGTTTACTGGGCACTCTTATCTTTTCTCAGCATGAACTGTCCTTACAATAAAGAAAGCCCAGAATTTTGACAGTGCATGGATATTTGGTTTTGATTTGAAACCAAGTCAAGATTTCACTTTGATTCTCTTCTCTTAGATGTTTATATTTCATACAAAACCATAACAACCCTGGCCTGAACTGTAAGCATCTCTCTCTATTATGGGAAGTAGAAATATCTCCTGAGTAGCTCACCAATAATAAATTAATCTCTGAGTTTGTCAAGGGATTTTCTCTGAGTAATAAATAATCTGATACGATTGGAACTGCTGACACCTAGTCAAAGCAATATAAAAAGGGAACAGTCTCTTGACTCTTTTGAGCATTTCATTTTAGAAATAACACTCAATAGACGTCAAAGGGTAAAATGAAAGCATCATCTTTTTCAATTGCCAAATGACAAAGATGCTCTATTTAGAAGGAACTGAAAGGCCCATCTTCCCACAAATCTCTCCCCTATCATCATATCAGGTTTACTGAACACTCTGCTATCACTAACCCCTCTCAGAACTGCTAGAGGAAGATACAGTCATTTTACTCATCTAAGCTAAGACTGTATTACATAAGTTGGGTATTTGTCTTCTATGTCACCATTAAACTCTATAACTCCCTCTCTCATGACATTTATCATGCTGTATTGTGACTGTTTTTATTTTCTGACTCACATGTAAACTCTTAGATCCTTGAGAAAGGGAACCAAATTAGGCTGCATTTCCAGTGCCTAGAACAGTAACCAAGGTCTACTAAGTCATATATTTGCATAGTAAATATTTCAGAAATATGTAACTGAATGAAGAGAGAAGAAGTAATGAAGATACAAATCACAATTATAGGAATACGTTCATAGTACTAAGCCATCATCATCCAAGAACACAAAGCAAGCCCCTAAAATGAAGGTGGCAAACCAGTCACTTTTCAAGTTACACGTAGCCCATGGATGAGCATTGAAAAAGTAGGAAATGTCACATTTTTTTCAAAAAAATATGTCTGTCTTTTTCATGAGAAGCTAGAAGCTAGATCAATCAATATAGGGTCAATAATCCTATAGGGCAATCATTTTTTGTCCCCATCAGATGAGGAATGGGCTTTCCTTTTGTTTACAGTCCCAATGGAACCATTTTATTGCTTTATTAGTAGCTGCCTAGCCAATCTAACTATTTGAGATTGTGCCCTAAAGGAAGAAGATAAAAGACAAATATGCTATCTATGAACATTAGGAGGGAGAGAAGAGAATATGTCACCAAATTATAACTAAAATGAGAACTACCACCACTTCATAAAGGCTCTGGGCATCTTGCACAAAGGAGTAACAGTACTAAAGAGAACCTTTGCATTACTTCATAATTTTTAAGTCAGTCTTATAAAGAGGGATGACCATAGGACCAAGTGTTAAAATATCCTCTTCCTTTATAGATTATGATGCAATATTTAGACTTAGAACTTCACATGACAAACATTATTGTCACTAGAGAGAAGGTTTCAGTTAATGTCGAGGCTGAAAATAGGGAAAGTGGCTCAGATGGTGTTTGCCCAATTAAAGAGCCAATCAGTAATTTCTTTTCATGAACCTTGGAATATAATTTTGCTTTCCTCCATTCACATGCAAATGCATTATTTCAAGTGAACAAAAAATGCACGAAGAAAGAAATTCAAGCATTATGTATCCTAATACTAGGGTTATAACATGCCAAGTAAATTTTTTATAAAGCTTTTGTTTCAGCTTTTGTTGAATAAGACAGCTGTTTCTATTCATCCAAGGATTTTTTTTCTTTCTTTCCGAATCTTTTTTTTTTGAGGAAACTGGTGACTGTGATTATAGCAGAATTTCTTCCTAAATCATATTCAAAATAACAAAATTTTCTTTTAAACTATCATTGACAAATGTAAAGTGTTTCTACAACAGAGTTAAATTTCATAAACTCAAATGTTCCTTAGAAGCAACCAGTGCTACAGAAATCATTTCTATGTATTTTTTTCTTTTTTTCTTTCAGGCTAGAAAAAGTCATCAAAAATGGAAAACTAAAAGACATTAGAAAAAAAAGTTAAGAATAAATGTTTGCACCAACAAGATTTGGGGGTACTTCCATGTATCATTAAAGCCAGTGATATTTCAATTTAAGGACTAAACATACTACTTCCAATGTGAAATAATTTGATTAGCTTCCTCATTACTATCAGAGGCTATATAAAACAGAAAATGTGAAGTAGATAAATAAAAAATCTTGAGATGAGAAAATATAAATTCAACCTATCAGGAAAAATAAATTCAGACCTTGGAAATATTCAATTGTGCTTTAAACTTTCCACTTTTTTCTGTTCTTTCCAAACAATTAATGTTTTAACCTAAATAACTGAATAAAAAGCTGCTCTCCACAAATGTATTTTTAGGGCTTAAAAACAAAACATACCTTTTGACAACATTACTGTGATTTTTTACTTTAATTTATAAGGACTTATTGATTTCAGAGGACATCCTATTTGTCATGGTAGAAGTAATGAATGTTCTTTCAAAATCCCAGATGTTTATTGAATACCATCTGTGTTCTAATAACAAGAGAAATAATATAACATTTATTGAACATTTACTAGATACCTTGCTAATTTTATTTTTTAACTTTTACATAAATTAATGTTATCACAGTTCTAGGTTCTTTATACCTATTTTCTCGTGACAGATATAAAATCATATCTCTCTCATAATGTATCTACATACATAGATATATATATATCAATATAGATGTATGTCTCAACATATGTATAGTCGCACTTTGTTGAATGCAAAATGGGCATAATAACATCTACATCATAATGTGGCTATATACACACAGACGAGAACAGGATATAAAATTATTATCTCCATTTTACACATAAGAAAATTGACACAAAGCATTAAAATAGCTAACAAAATATCACATCACTAATCAATGGCAAAATAATATTTTGATCCATGCCTCTCAAACTCCAAAGCTCATTCTCATTCCATCTAGCTACAAACTTACACTTTGATCAATAGCTTCCATTGGATTCATGTCAATGTATGGCAAAACCAACACAATAATGTAAAGAAAAAAATAATTAATTAATTTAAAAAATATTCAAAGCTTTCAACACTGAAATAAAAATAGCTTCCATCTTTTAAATATGAAAGTGCTGTTTTCCAAGTAATGAGACTGAATTTTAAGAGAGTCATACACTCTTTCATTTTACTACTTTTGTGACCACAAGAGTACCAGAATTTTTATGGAACAGAAATAATTCTGTTAAGATATACATCTGGGTTAAGTGAGAATGATTTGGATGAGAGTTGTGGTCCATGTCTTTAAAAGGAAAAGGAAAAAGAAAAGGATTTAAGCTTGCGCCTTCTGGCAAGCAGAAACTCCTTATACTAGACAAGTTCAAGACAGCTACCTGACCAAACCACCAAAAATTGAATCTTGACTTCCAAAAAATGTGTTACAAGGCCGAACTATTTTTTTCTAAAGGCAATCAACCAAACTCTGCATTATTATACCACAGTTGCCTTTTTCTCAGGCTTTTAGGGTGTGAGACCTCATCTCCTTTGTCTCACTCAGAGAACCAAATAGATGATGACCACTAAGAAATATGAATCAAAATTACTTTAGTTAGATTCATTGACAAAGAGAGATTTATAAATATGATGTTGGGCTATCAAAACAAACCTGTCCACATCTTCATTTTTCATTTTATTCTTGAGATCAATATGTTCCTTCAATCGTCTAACCTAGAACAACTCCTAAGATTTCCACTGACTGCATTCCTTCAGTATGAGAATGTCTTAGTAGGAACACATCCTTTCCTTCCAAGTCTAACAAACAGTTCAAATTCTATCTTTCATTTGAGACTCAGTGTCACAGCTAACAATTTCCTCATCTCTAAAGTTAACATAATACTAACCTCATGGGGAAGTTATAATCAGTAAATGAGATTATGCAGTCATTCACAAGTATTTATTTTTTAACCCCAGAACTTTTCTTCAAATTAAACCTTTATGGGGAAGCCCAATTTATACAACAAAAAACTGCAGAGCAGTTCTTGAAACCATTTGGGTAGAGGAGAATTTCAAGCAGAAATTTCAAAATCATTGTGATTATGTATAAAAATTTTCTAGTATTTGACATATACAAGAACAAAAAAATAAATGGCAGCAATTATTATTGCTTGAACACTTTCCTTCAAATCAGCAATTAAAAAGAAAACTTGAGCCATGGCTGTAAGGCTGAAAGCAAAATATCTTTTGGCCCTTTTGCCTCTCAATTTTGGTCTAGAAAATGTTGACCTTAAATTTCTTTCAAATCAGACTACAGTTTAAATGCAATATGGCAGCTTACTATTTAACATAATTGTATCAAAAATTTACCATTAGCACAAATTATCTTCAACATAGTTTTTGTGTT